>PVIW01004390.1:0-29252 GCA_004026585.1 Noctilio leporinus | reverse complement strand
CAGGCAGAGTGTTAACCATTCCTTCTTCTGTGTTAACTTAGGAATAAAGTACACCTTTATTACATTTCCCTTCCTCTACTCTTTAGATTGCAAACTGAAAACAGGCTTACTACATTTTAAAATCCATAATTGGCCTAGTCTCTTAAGGATCAAGAAAACAGAGCCTGCCATTTGGCTATTCCTTAGAAGCACAGCACAACCTCAGTGGTCAGTGAGAGTGTGTGTGTGTGTGTGCTGCACCCCCTCAAACATTGCTTTATCAATGTTCAGCCTCCCAGGAAGAAAGGAAATAGGGAATATACAGTGTTCCCTTGTTCTAGTAGAATAGAAGCCTCAATTCTACTGATTGTAAGATATCTGCCTCCTCCCTCTGTCTTCGACTTGACTACTGTACAATGAGATAGACCCTTTTTATCACATATTGATGAAGAATTTGAATTTGGTACCACGATGCTTGGCCAGTGTTTGAAACTGCACAAAATCATACTGCAAATAGCAGTAACAATGGAAAAATTTAGTGGTTACTTGAAAAATACTGACCCTAGCTATTTAATGTAGATTAGTCTACCATACTTCTGAATAAAGTGTTTTATGCAGTTAGCATGGCTTCCCCTCTAACTAAAATGTGAACATGTGTTCTTCCAACTATATACCTCAACCTTGAATTCATATATATAGTTTTCTGATTTACTAGCATATAATATTTAGGGACATTTTTTTCTCAAAGCACCATTTATTTTTTGTTTCATAGAATTTCAACTTTGCAAATAACTTGAGCAAGTAACATGTAAATTCTAAATGTTTTCTGAGCAACCTGATGTGAAGATGGAGAAGTTTCTTTATATAACTATAGATCAATGTGTGTGTGTGTGTGTGTGTGTGTGTGTGCACGTCTGTGTGTATCATTGTATATGATTTCTTTTTAAGTGCTTCAGAAAAAGTAAAAAATATATAAAGGAAAAGCATTTTGGAGGATTTGAAAATCAAGTACACAGAAAATAAAGTGTCTTGGAGGCTAAGTGCTCAAGCTTTATAATCAAAACAGATCCAGACTCAAATCTTGGCTGTGACAACCTCTGTAAGCCTCAATTTCATCTGTAAAATGGGGAAAACAATGCTTCCTGTTTGGCTCAAATGAAACACTGTCCATGAAACAGTCTGTAGAATGCCTGATCTACCAATGACAGTGATTATTAAGTACACACTCAACACTTTAAATTATTTTAATATTTTAACCACAGTAAACATAAAATTTCTTTTTCAGACACTTGACTTTTCTTCATTTTTTTTCAGAACGAAGAAAGTAAGTATATTGATTTCTTAAAATGAGAAGATAGTGTGGTGGGAAATGTGTTAGGTGAGTGGTTGAAAACATTGGAGAATATGCACATTTAATATACCTTACCTCAATGTTCAGGAACTTTTACAGAAAAGAAAACCCTTTCTTGTAGTTTTAACTACATTACTTTAATGACTAAACAAGACTAAACTTTGGGCCCTATAACTACCTAGTCACTCATAGAATATAGTAGGTGCTCAATCAATTTGTGCCAAATTGAAACACCAGAAGGAAAAGAATTCGATAAAACTCTCAGTGTTCAAAACAGCGACACATCAAGAATTCTACAAAAACCAGATTCAATTGCAGAAGAACCGTGTTTATTCAAGTCCCCAACTTTGCTAAGTAAGCCAGGGAAGGGGATTATAGCCATAAACAGATTTATAGCTTCAGACTTTACCTTTTTTACTCTTCACTGAAGATTAAAAGAGACCAAGCAGTGAAATAGGTGGATGTAAACATGAATTTTAAATACCCCAAACAGCCTCACTTATTGCAAAACAAATTTTTCCAGCTTTTATTTTCAGGGCATTTTCTGTAGTAAGATTGTAAGTATAAGTTTTTTTGTGGTGTCACTTTGAGTCCTTAACAAGGGACGGTATGTGCCCATGACCGGTCTCAAATCATAAGCAGCTGCCATAAGAAAACAATTAGTGGGGTCTAGCACTAAAAAAAAAATTTAATGAAACATTAAAAAAAGACTCTCAAAAGTAAGGCTGGTGTAGCTTAATGGAATTAAAAGAGTTTATAAAACAGCAGGACTTGGGGGAGCTCGCTCTGGCTTTCTTTTCTAACACAATACAAATTAAACACGGCCAAATTGCCACTCCTGCCAATCAAACCAAAGGGCCCGTGTTCTCAGCATCATTCCTTGTCTCTCAATGTTTTAAGGGGTTGCTAAAACTTTTTTGTTTAACTTTGCATTTTTAACTTATTTTTAAGAGGTCAAATAAAATGAACTCCATGGTGAAAGACTTGGAATCCTAAACATTCCTTTTGTTGAAAGAAAATATCAACTTGCTCTATAACCGCCCACAGTAGCCCCTGTGATTTCACAGCTAACAGTGTAAACTATCCCACAATACTTGCAGTGTCCTCAATGTAATTAAAATGTAGTCGGACGTACATGCATTTTTAAACCTTGGGTTTAATTTATAATTGCCTAATTCAGTATGTTTCCTAAACTCTGTCCCCACATCATTTTGCCCAGGCTACCTAAGAAGGCCTAATTGGAATGTCAGTTGGATTCTTTACTTCCTTTGCTATTTCTGATGGAGCAATATTGGTTTTGAGAAGGGCAACTGAGCACAGCACAGGAATAAAGGCAGGATGTCTCTGAGTCTAAGATGGTATGCAGAAGGAATGAAAAAGCACTGTCAGATGAGGCTAGGAGAGCCTGAATCCCAGGGTTTGTCTATGATTCTCAAGCTTCCAATGTAAATCAGAAGCCCAGTCTCCCTCATTTTCAGCTGATAGCTAAAAAGATTAAAAGCTTTTCATGTAAGCTTCAACGACTACCTAGCTCTCCGACTCCAGACTTTTCTGTGTCTTCACCCTCCTCTCTTCGGGGAGTGAGGACTCTGTTGTACCTGCCTACCTCTTCCCTCCTTGACAATCTTGCTAGCTGTTTATCGTTACTCTCATCCTCTCTTCCACCTCTATGAGTCCCTTGGGTTCTTCCCCTTGGTCTCTACCCATGTACATTCCCTTCTCCTAATGCCAGGGCAGAAACAACGCCTTTGTCCCTATAAAGCCCTAACCTTATTCCTACTATTTTCACCAAACTTCCATAAATTATAGATTGGTCATAGAAAGAAAGGAAATTGGATTTGAGAAAAGAGAAAGGAGGTAGCAAAGTACCTAGATGTCATATTTTTACAGTCTGCTTTTGGGAAAGATAAAGTAGTAACAAGAGCTGAAATATATACTGGCATTGCGGGTATTTCTTTTCTCCAGGAAGAAGAAAGCTAAGCTACACAGGGAGGAAAACTGCTGAGCCAGTCCTCCTGGCTGGGAGGGAGTTACTCTGTACTAAACTAAAACCAAATAAATGGAGCTTTGGGGAGGAAGGGTTGACAAAGTTCACAAATGTCAAGATTGCCCAAGTTCGTGTCTAAAGCTTTTGTCTTTTCACTTTACTTCCTTCATCAGCTATCAAAGACACCCTCAAAGCTTTAACTATTACCTGACTTATGTCCTAAATTATTTTCCAGGCTGTGGTCCTGCATTCCCAACTGCTTGCCAGATGTCTACGCCAAGATACCCCATCATCAGCCCAATTCAACATGCTCCAACCACGTTTCTTGATTTCTGCTTCAGGCCATCATGACTCCTGACTTCCCTGTTTTTGTTAAACACACTACCACTCCTCCAAGCCTAAATGCTCAGTATTAAATATGAGTCAGTAAATGGACTCAACTGTCAAGTCCTATAGATTTAATTCTCCACAAAATCCTTTGAATCTACTTTTTCATGTTTGTTGCTGGCACCCTTGTTCCTGGAAAATAGGACTAGTCTACAACCTCTCCTGGACTTCCCTTACTCTACTTGATCCTGTACACTTTTGTCAAATTATGTTTTCTAAAGCATATTTCTGAACATATTCCCCAGCTCAGAAAAAATCCAGGGTCCATTTTTGATCCACAGTGAAAAAGTTGTTATAGAAAACGACAATGCAAAAGTTATGAGGTGACAGGTTGTAGGGGATCTGATTATCCCACTAGACCTGCTAATCAACCAAAAACACTATGTATTTCTTGATACGGTGAATTAGAAAGTATAACACACCTTTATAAGAGTCTTCCTAAAAGCTGAACCAGAGTCTAATTAAACTTTTACACGAAACTCTTAGTTTACAAAAAATATTGAAGAAAAAGGAACAAGTTAAGCATCACCATGAGGAGGTCATTAGATCAATCTAGAATGTGGGGCATTCCATATATAGGACAAATGTCCTGGGAAAATTTGATATGATTTGACATGAACAAAATAAAAAGATGGCAAGTATAGAATAAAAGAGGTTGAAGATTTATAGCAATTAAATGCCAATTGTGAGCTTTGTGTCTTGATTCAAATGAACCGTTTGTAAAGAGACACCTTTGAGACAATTGGAAAAATCTGAATATGATAAGTATTAAGATATTGAAGAACTACTGTTAATTTTACTAGGGTTGATATAAATGATGGTTATTTTAGAAAGGCCCTATCAGTAGGATATTCATACTTCAGTACTTGCAGATGAAATGACATGATGTCTGGTTTTGTTTCTAAATAACAAGAGCAAAACAAAACAAAGTAAAATAAAATAAGTAAAGAAAAGGGAGTCACAGAATAAGATTAGCCATTGACAATTCTTCTTTTTTTTTTTAATTTCATTGTTGTTGTATTACATCCATCCCTTTTTTGCATTGACAATTCTTGAGGCAGGGTGATAGGTCTACGACAGTACATTATGATAATATTTGCTCTATTACATTTTGAGAATGTTTAAAATTCCCCAAGAAGTAGTTAATATCATTAAGATTTAATTTTAGATGACCCTTACAGATTCCTATCAAACTATGTGTTAACTACTACCTATGTGCAAAGTCCTCTAAATCTGCTCCTAACTTTCTTTTTCTGTTTCTTTCCCCTTCGTACCCCTAACTTGTGTCCCCATAAGGATCCTCTCCTCCATGAAGCCTTGAATACCAAGTGCTCTCAGAATGCCCCTCACTCTTGTCATTCTCTGTATCTTTATCCTATTTTTTAAAAGATTTTATTTATTATTTTCAGAGAGAAGGGCAGGGAGGAAGAAAGGGCGAGAAGCATCAATGTATGGTTGCCTTTCACCTGCCTCCAGCTGGGGACCTGGCTGGGGACCTGGCTGGGGCCCTGGCTTGCAACCTGGTTATGTGCCCTGATTGAGAATCAAACCAGTGACCTGTGGGTTCACAAGCCAGCACCTATCCACTGAATTACCAGCCAGGGCGCTTATCCCATTCTTTATGCTAAAAAAAAACACCAATTACCATTCTGATTGGAATCATCAATTTTTTAAAGATTTATTATTTTCAGAGAGAGGGGAAGGGAGAGAGGCAGAGAGGGAGCAAGACATCAATGTATGGTTGCCTTTCACCTGCCTCCAGCTACAGACCAGGCTGGAGACCTGGTTTGCAACCTGGTTATGTGCCCTGGCTTGGAATCGAACCAGCAACCTTTGGGTTCACAGGTCAGCGCCTTATCCACTGTGCCACCAGCCCGGGCAGAATAATTAATTATGGCACATCTTTCTTAAAACTCCTTACCTGAAGACCTGAGCTATGGAGCTACTTGGGGAAAAAAGTGAACAAAAGTAGAAGTTTGAGTTTTTGAAAGAAATGTCAGTCCTTTCATGTAAAAGTTCCATCTCCACCTCCTCTATAATCTCAGTGTCATTATAGCCAGTCACTGATGGCTCATCTCAGTGACCTCACTTCTCAATTTTACCTGACCTTTTTTTGGATCACTTTCCCTATTTTTGAACCCCTCAACACCTGTGCAATTTTTTTTTTTAACTTGGTTCACCAAGGTAGATATAAGACTTATGCTTCATACTAAACTATCAGAGCCTTTGAGGGTAGGAAGAGAAGTATATGGGGAGATGTAGTAAACATGACTTTGGAGATTTTAATACATACTAGCACATGACCTTGGGAAGATCACTTATTCTCTCTGAGCCTTGGTTTCCACATCTGTAAGATGGAACTTATGTATAAAAGTCATCTTGTATGGTAGTTATAGGAAATAATTAAAATAACATATGGTCTTCCATAAATATTATTTCCCTTTCTTTCTTCTCTACTTTAAGTCCCTAGCCTTGTACCTTATCCATGGTGATTATCCGATAAATATATTAGTAGATTATACAAAACAGAGGTCTCTAACAAGACACCAGAGCCACAATCAGTATTTCTGAACAGCCTGTTGACAATCAAGAAGTCAACAGATATCTACCTATGTACGTCCGGCTTGCTTCCAAAGAATGCTTATGAAGATATATTTCATTTTAGCTAGCAACTGTGCCTTAGAGGTCACTACAGGTTCTCATTTGTTAACTCATGACTGTAGTTCACAAGAATTAAGTCTAAGAGCAAAAGTATAAAACAACTTCACACAGTTTCTTAAATGAAATGAGCTCTATCCCATGAAAGATTCTTTTTTCTCATCATATCTCAAATATGGGCAAAATTTTTGACTCCCCTCTCCCTTCTGCCTGTGACTCCAAATTTTTAAAAAGAACATTATTCTTTTGCTTTCCACACATTGTCAATATTGAGTCACTCCTAGAACCATGGCAATACTGCTTTGAAACCCAGAAGGCTGCTATGCTAAAGTTACTAATTGCAAGCCCATTAGCAAGTTCATGTGACTAGCTGGCCACTCCTCCTTAAGCTACTCAGGCAGTCAGTGCCTTTTTCTCGGCCATCTACTATCTGATGGGTTCCCCTCCACCTTCTGTACTTCACAATGAACTCTTCCTCCATCCATAACTTCTTCTCTCTTCCTCTACACAATCTTCATACTTTCCTTGGGCATCTCACTCATTGCCACAGTTTCAGCTACTTCCTATCTACTCCATATCCAGCTGTGGCATTTCTCCAGGACGTTGCTAGTGCTCACTCTACATTTCAACCTGGACGTCTTGTTCTCATCTTAGATCACGATGCCCGCCACTTAGATTCTGGTTAGTTTTCTTTATAGTAAATTGTGCTGCTTCATTCAGGATCCTAATAGCCCAGATTGAGACTTTGTACGAATTAGGTAAGTTAACTTTCCTCCAGACAGATATAGCCCTGTGCCAGGGCTCAGAGCCTGGCAAGTGAAGCAGTAGCTATGTTTCAGACTTTACCTCTCACTGACTGAGCAACCTTATACAACCTGCACTAATATAAATGTGAACCTCAGTTTACTGCAAGGAAGAACATTTCTTTCAGAAACTCAAAGTTCCACTAAGTTTATTTTCTTCACAAATAACTCTATAGCTCATGCTGCCAGGTAAGAGATTGCAGGGAAGGTGTGCCACAACTATTCTAAGCAAAATAATAACTGATGATACTTATTCAACTATATCAATTGAGCATGCATCACCTCTGATTGACTTTCACCTCCATGTATTTATATAAAGAACCAAATTCATCCATTCTACCCATTCACTCATCATCCTCCCCTTGGGCACCCATCAACTTGTTCTCTGTATCTATGGATCTATTTTTGCTTTTTTTTTTTTTTTTTTTTTTTAAGATTCCACATATAAGTAAAATCATATGGTATTTGTCTTTCTCTGTCTGGCTTACTTAATAATACCTTCTTAGGTTCATCCAGGTTGTTGCAAATGGGAAGATTTCATTTCATTCTTTTTTATTGCCAAGTCACATTTCATCGTGTGTGTGTGCGTGTATGTGTATGTGTGTCATATCTTTATTCATTCATCTATTGATGGACACCTAGGTTGCTTCTGGATCTTGGCATTGCAAATAATGCTACAATGAATGCAGAGGTGCATATCTCTTTTTGAATTAAGTGTTGTGGATTTCTTTAGATAAATATCCAGAAGTGGTATTGCTGGGTTGTATGGGAGCTCTATTTTTAATTTTTTGAGGAATCTCCATACTGTTGCATAGTGGCTGCATCCATTTGTGATTCCACTAAGAGTCTACAAACAAGCAAAACAGAAGCAGATACATGAATACAATGAATAGACCTTCAGTGGGAAGAAAGGAGAGGGGAGAAGGAGGCAAAGAAGGGGAGCAGTTTAGTCAAGGAACTAGCATGGTAGAACCATAGACATGGACAACAAGTGGGATTGACTTTGGAGGGGAGTGGGTGGGTAGGGAAGGGGACAGAGGGGAGGAAAAAGGGGATGGATGTAATATAAAAACAATAAAATTAAATTAAAAAAATAAAATATCCTTCAAAAAATAATAAAAATAAAGAGTATACAAAGGAGTTTTCTTTTCTCCACATCCTCATTGACACTTGTTATTTGTGGATCTTTTTTATGATAGCCACTTTGACAAGTGTGAGGATATTCACAGATTATTAATCAAGGGGTTCATATTAAAAAACATAAGGAATTCATATAAATCACCTCCCCCCCACAAAAAAAATCTCACAAACAATCCAATTTTAAAATATGGGCAGGGCACCTGGATAAACATTTCTCCAAAGAGGACATGCAGATGGTCAACAGACACATGAAAAGATGCTCAACATCACTAATCAACAGGGAAATGCAAATCAAATCTATGCTTTTTTAATAAAAAGAATATTTATTGAAGGTGAATTACTGTGACAGATTCTGCCTGGTCTAGGATCTTAAAAATAATTAATACTTATTATACTGAACATTTGAAAAAATAAATCTGAAGTATAAAGGCTCACTTTAGGGGTACAGAAAAGCCTCCTGCAGTTATTGTTTCCTTTTAAATGTGGCCTATCCAAAAGAGAAGATAGAATAAGATGTTTCTGGGACAGCTGTTTTACCTTCTAGCACTTACCTTATTTTATCTTATAGCATTCCTCCATTTTAATTTCTACACTATCTAAGAAATGTATTTTATATTAAAAATGTGGTATCAATTGAATATGACTAGAGATATTTAAGGAGAAAATTAATTTAGCCTATTAAGAATATTGGTTAAGATATCAAAATTATTAAACATATATGTGAACTTATATATATTAAATATTTGAGAAAATTTATAAATAAAAATGTAAAGTTAAAAGCATTTCAAACTAAGTTAATTTAACTTCACTGAAAAATATCACTAACTATAACTCTTTGCTATCTTTAGAAAGACTTAGACACACTAATAAGTAGACACATAAATGTCTTGATAGAGAATTCTATACAATAACTATTTTACAAGGATCACCACTTTTCATGAATTTCATGATTTATCCTAAACCTCTGAATGCTTTGAGGCCATTATTCCATTGGATGTTTATCCAGCAGGTGAAGTACCACTGTAAAGGTAACATCTTTACAGCTCTGTCTCTGTGTGAGTGCTTATGTGAGGACATACGTGCATAAGTAGGTCTTTGATAATAACACTTTTGTGTGCCACACAGTTCTAAGTGCTCCATTAAGTCATGTATTAAATCAAACCAACCATCCTTATTTTACATTGAAAAACCAAAGGAGTAAAAAGATAACTTGCTTATAGTTATATAGTTTGTAAGTGGTAGACCAGGATTTAAACCCCTGTCTGCCCATGGAGCTACCTCTTAAACTTATTTAATGTATTCCACATTCTACTTTAAAAAATAGACTGCCAAAGCTGACATTTTCAATTGCTTCCATCATTTCACCATCAAATGAATATAAAATTATCTTTAAATTTGAATTATTAAATATATACATTTATTCAACAAAAATTTATAGTGCATTTTTTATATATCAACACAGTATAAAGGAACTGAGATACAAAAATGAATAAGAAGTTCAGGAAATAAAAATAGCTTCAACATATATAAGTCAATGTTGGATTAACTTAATTATTCATGGAAAGCTCTGTGTTATTCACCTTTATTCAGAGAGAATTAAAAGGAATAGATATGATAGAAAATAAGACATGAAGTTGGCAATAAATGTTCTTCAGTTAATTTCATTAGAAAAGAATTCAAGGCTTTGAGAATGAAGTTATACCATTTCAATATACAAGTGGCCTTGTAAAAATAAAAAAGTATGAACCCCAATAAAATAAATAAGCTATTGTGCTTTATGTATCCTTAAAGATATAAGCTATGTATAGTACAATGGAGTCTTTCATAAACCACTTACTTCATAAAATACCTAAAAATATCTAAGATGTTAAGAGTTTAAAAATCATTATCATCTAATAAATAAAATATATATAAAGGGAAATGATAATACATTATCAAATCTAACATGACTGATTAATGATTACTACTTTAATATGATAGTTCAATTATGTAGTGAGCAAAACAAAGATTTTCTATACACACACATACAAGAATACATAGGTTCATGCTTTCCAAAATTGTAGATGTGTTCTCCCTGCCCCCAAGACAGACTATATGGATCGGAAAAAAGGCTGGACTGAAATGCAAACATGAAATATGGGAATTGCTAAAGTGTTAGGTTAGAAGGGGCTTAGTATACGTATAATTAAAAACATATGAATAGAAAGTTAAGTACTGCCCCCAAATGTCAGTACTGATTCCTTACAGGGCACACACAGTTTGATTTTTGTAAATTATAGTAAAATGTAAAATGGTAATGGCAATTTCATAACAAAAAAGCAAAAAGGAATTTAAGGAAAAAAGGCAAAGTGACTGACATCTTCTACTTCTTTTCAAGTGCATCTAAAAAATACAAATGGAAGCCACACGCTGCTGTGTGCAGTTGTCTGGTGGTGGCTTGTGGTTTTCTCTTACATTTTTTTCTGACTGAGTAATACAGAATTACAACAGGCACGCTGCTTTAGTACTTCAAAGTCCTATGGGAATTGTATCTCCTTTATGTTCACATGCAACTCCAATGGGGAGTTATGAGGATGGCTTTTAAAGCCTAAATATTTTATGCAAGAGATGTCCTGGTATGGAAGGGGTAACTTCCACTTAACACAATGCTTCCACTATTTCACTATCCTCTATTCAATATACTGATGGAGTAATTTCGGCTGAAAGAAAGGTTGAAGTATTTTTCTAAAGCATACAAGATGAAATTCTGAGAAGATTTTTTTAAAAAACAACTAGTTTCTACAATTTGTGTTAAATTATTTATTAATGAGAGAATGTTATTGTTTAAGCAATACAGCACTACACACAGCCACTCTGAACTATCTTCAGAGAGACTAAGTAACCTAAGATCACAGAGTTTATCAACGGAAGAGCTAGGATTTGAATTACAACCTGTCTGCCTTTACTGTTTATGTCCCTCTATTTTTAAGTGTAAAGTAATATAAAAAGCTGTATGGATAAAGTGAGGTGGGGATTCAGCAAAACAGAGAAACTATATTCAGCTAAGGGAGCAGGCAGACATCCTGATGGAAGAAGGATGGGTAAATATGAAAGGTGATCACATTGATGTGTGGATCTGAATGTATCTGGTGGTAAAGAGGAAAGCAGTTCTTCAGAAAAGACTATAGTCTAAGAAAAGACAAATGAAGGAACACAGATTTAAAGGAAAAAAGTAAATGGTTTGATTTGGTTTGGATGAAGCTCAGAGTCCAGAGAGAGCATTAATGGAAAATTAGGTGGAGATTGGGCTGAAAACACAGGCCAAAACAAAAGATTTGAATGGCAGGCAAGGAACTAGATTTTATTTTACGCCAAATGGTGATTACATTGAGACTCAAAGTGTTGGGGTAAGAAGAATGATATAATCAGAACCATGAGAGAACACCTTTACCTGGTAGACTTACAGGGTAATATTGGTTGATGCTACACTTAATCCCAATTCTTAATGTCATCCTCCTAGAGACAAGAAAATGGTAAATGCTCACTCTCCTGACTCATTTCCCTTACAGCAATGACTGGCCAGGGTAAAGTCTTGTCTTCAAATGTGCAGAATGACAATAGGGAAGTCAGGGTCAAAAAAATGGAAATGTAAAATGTTATGTGAGCAGTGAGCTACAGGGATGTAATTGTTCTGGGGCCATTCGCAAGGTTGGACAGAGCATTACCAGTTGACTCTTAACACATAGTAGTAGCAAGAAAAGGAAAAGGAGGACATGGGATGAAGACAGTAGCTGAGAAAGGGGATGTAGGAGTGGGGAGTGAGGAAAGGATTCAGTTCCTGGAACAGGGGTGCCTGGATCTTGATAGACACCATTGATGAGAAATAAAATGTGGCACCAGGACTACACTCAGAGAGAAGGCACTGATCCTGTCACCTGCATATTGGAAAAAGGACTCTTTAAGTGCCTCCTATTTAGTGTTCCGGCTGAACCTGGGGATTTCTGAGGTGTGGAGATGTAGGGCAGGAATTGCAGGTGCAGTTAAAAGTATCCTCAGATGCTGGGTCAGTGAGAATTGACAGGATTTCCACATTCTGCTTGACTATTATTATTAAAAGTACTATCAAATGAACCGTGGTTGAGTCTATCTTGTGCGCCAAGATTTCACAGCCTTATTTTTGTGCCTTGTACACAGTAGAAGTTAAATAAATATGTGAACAATTGAATCGTGTTAATATCAATTATCGAAGAGAGATCAGTGTGACTGTTACTTCAATAGATTAATTTTGTCCCACCTGTAATAATTGCCTCTAGTTTGAAATACACATGCTTATCTATTTTCTAATTTCTTTTCCTTTCTTCCCTTACATTCTGTTGTCAATTTTTCTTCTGTTAGCCCAACCATTTTTTTTTTTAAGTCTCTCTGATATTATTGATTCAATCCCATCTCCTTTTCTCTCTAGGAATTTGATTTCCTTTGTTTCAGTGGATTCACAACACCTTCTCTACTCGTTTCCCTGCCTCTTTTCCCTTCTTAACCACAGCTGCTAGAATTGCCTTTTTTTCTTTCTAATTCCCTTTCACCATCTCATTTCCCTTGTCAAGAGCCATTTTCTTGCCCATTTAGGTAAATGCTCCCTTCCCCAAGGCCTATTTTTGTATTCAATTTCATTCTACCACTGCAACAGGGTTCACTGCCATTTAGCTCCTCAGTCTTTCCAACTCTTTAAAAATATCATTTAAATCTGTCTAAGCTGCCTTTAACTTTAGGAAGATGATCAGAAGAACTTCCTTTTTCTGATATAACAGACATTTTCCCTTTTTATCATTGGTCTACAAAATAAAACTTTATGAATCTTGAAGTCCTTACTAAAGACTTTGAGATTGTGATATCAAAGAGGCAAAATTGAGTTTTACACTCTCTAAGGAAGAGTTTTGCACTGTGTAATAAATAGTGCTGTGAATAAATGATGTGAGAATATTCATCCTATGCAAGAACACTCTCACAGACATAAATATTTGCACATGAACAACAAGTTGCCAACTATAATTCTACCCAGCTATTCCATAAACTTAAAGGATGTGCAATTTCCCAACTCAAACATTTACCACTTTTTAAAAAGTATATATTTTATTGATTATGCTGTTACAATTGTCCCAGTTTCTTTTCCCTTTGCTCCCATCCACCCAGGACCCTCCTTCCCTCCTGCAATCCCACCCCCTTAATTTATGTCTATGGGTCATGCATGTAAGTTCCCTGACTTCACCCTTTCCTGTATTACTCTTAACTTCCCCTGGTCTATCTTGTACCCACCAATTATGTTTCCTAATAATCCCGGCACCATTTCCCAATTTCTTTTCTAGGAGTTGTTTTTTGTTTTTGTTTTTTTTTTTGAAATCTAATTTCCTCTTCCCAGAGGAATCATGATATAGATGTAGTTTGTTCCCCAGTCCATTCCACAAAAGCCTATTTCCACTATATCTAAAAAAATTCTTATTATACAATAGAAATAGTATTGGTACTATTTTTAATGGAAAAATCCATTGAAAGATGGAGTTTGGGATTTTAGAATTGTATCTCTCACAATACTAACAAGTCACAGGGAGTGTGGATTTTTGGTGAAGCAAGTAGTGAAGCTTAGGGTCATTCCTGGGTGACATGGTTATGACTCAGATATGAGGCTTTGAGGACTAGCTAAGGGAACTTATTTGGGGAATGCTTGTTGAGATGGCAAAAGGAGATGGAGTAAGAGGGCAAAGAGAAAGTTTTACAGTGTTTGTGTCCTTCCCTTTCCCCACAGTTAATAACACGTGCTAGGAAGAAGACACAGGGTTAAGAAAGGAACAGGATCACAAGGAAGAAATGTAAGTAAATTTGTTGTATTGAATCATGTATATACATAACAAAAACAAGTTAAAAAGAGTTTTAGCTCAGTAATCTTACAAAATCAGGGAAACTGACAATATTGCCATTTTAAGAAAAAAGTGGATATCTTTTTAAGTTACCAAAAAGATGCTGAAAATAAGGAAGACATATCCCAAATTATGTTTCCTTTATTACATACATTGTATGTGAACAAAATCATTTTTAGTGACCCAAATAACAAAACATAGACCTTTTAAGAGAAATTTGATCAAATAAAACTTTCAACTATTTAAGGATCCATTATAAGGTCCTGGCTGGTGGCGTAGTGGATAAGGTGCAGGCCTGCAAACCCAAAGGTCACTGGTTTGGTTCCTAGTCAGGGCACATAACCAGGTTGCAAGCCAGGTCTCTAGCCAGGTCCATAGCTGGAGGCAGGTGAAAGGCAACCATACATGGATGTCTCTCTCCCACTCTGCCTCTTTCCCTTCTCCTCTCTCTAAAAGAAAATAATAAATATAAAATTTTTAAAAAAAGAGAACCCATTATAATCTCCCAACTTAGGTTTTAAATGTACATTGTTTGCTTTTCACTATATGTAATTTATAAATCTGTAGGAAACAAATTTAATGTATAGTTTACATACATTTACACAAGGAAAAAGTGGATTTATGGTAAGGTGTTATTGTAAGATATGTGTACAAAATACTATAACTCTGCTCCATATGTAGATAATCACATCTACTACATAAGTCATTTCTCAGTATTTGTATTTTTCATTAGATAAAATTTATTTTTAAAATTTATTTATTTAAGGTCCACTTTTTGTTTAAAAAATCCCAAGAGTAGGTAGAAGCTAGGAAAAAATATCATAATAGGGAAAATAGAGATATATTTGGAAAGGAGCCTATGTACAAAAATTATAATTTAGAAAAATCTCAGAGCAACATTAATAATCAAGTACTAAATGAAAAACTTCATTAATAATTATTCATTTAAAACCCCCAAAAGGAAGTTTAAAAAAAAATCATAATGATGCAGATTTAAGGGGTAGGTCAAAGGGGCAGAGCAACAGAACTCTTATTTTTCATGCCTTAGACAATTTGAGGATATTTCTCACCTTTGCATTTCCCCTCTTCCCCATCCTTTCTGACTCCACTGCTTTCCTTTAGCTATGATGTGAAAAAGATATTTTGAACTAAAGGGCTGTGTAATTTGAGTGTCCACAGAAGGCAACCTGGTGGCCTAAATGGAGGAAAACCAGAGCGGAAAATGCCTTTCCGCCTCCCCTCAAAAGTTTCCAAATTTTTCAAGTACAGGTCATTATGTAGGCTTTATTCTTCTGAAGAGCCATAGTAAATGTAAGACCTGATGTAAAATGATTCTGAAATGCCATGATATCCTTTTAAATCCCAGCTACCATGATTCAGGATGTTTCCAGGTCTGTCCAGCCTTGGCTTTTAGTGCTGGTTCACCATCTTGGGCTCATTAGTGTCTCTGTACACTCAAGATTTATCATGACCTTGTTTTTTGTCTAGTTATTCTTTTTAACATCTCATGAACTAATTTACTTTATCCAATTTCCAAATCTTTATATGCATATCTGAATTTCCCACTGTTTTGTTAACAGGTCACTTGCCTTTAGATGTTGTAGCAGGTGTCAGTGTCAACTCAGACCACTGCCTGCCTCCCAGACAGTGCAGAGAATACAGGTCCCATATGTCCCTGCAGTTCCTGCATTCCTCCAAGCAGCTAGGTCACACTGGACCTTCTGGGAGCAGGTGCAAGTCCCAGGGAGTTAACACCCAGGCACAGCTCTCAGTAATGAAGGAAGGTAAATTAGCACATAAATATATCAATTTTCCTATCCCTGGGTGGGCAAGGCTAAGGCAAGCTCTATCTACACAGAATCTCACAAGTTCTTCAGCAAGACTGAACCCCAATTGTCTACAGCAATAACCTGTTTATTAAGGCAACTGTTTTCTGATTTTTCTTACCCTCCCTGTTATTTTCCTACTCCCTCCCAATGCTTCCTGGGATCATCTCCAAAATAAATTATTTATGTTTGAATGCTTACCTTAAGAACTGTTTTGGGGTAGAGGGAGGTGATGCAGGTTAAGACAGAGGTCCCTTTTAAACTTAAAATATGTTAAAGATTATAATCTTGTCTCAAAATTAACATTCTAACTTCTTTTATCATCTGTTATCTCACCTCTTCTCTTGAGAGATACAGGAGTATGAGGGGTTTATAGACAAACTTGACTTCTGATCCCAGTTTTATGGTGTCACCCCAGATAACTCAGTTATCTCTTCTAATTTTATCTATACAGTACTTTCCAGAGCTGTTGTAAGCATAAAATAAAATAACATATAAAGCACCTTTTACTTTGTCTTCATCCCATTATCATGTGGCAGTTTCCAACTTAGGGAAGAAGCTACAACTTTCTTTGATGAGTTTTTTTCCTCCAATAAATACCTTGAACCAACTAAAAATGTAAGAGTGAAAATCATAAATATCGAACATATGCTTTGATATGAATATAAATTAATTGCATTTCAAAGTTTTTCTCATGAGTAGTATGAAAAGAACTGCTATGTTGAAGTATGTAGAATTTTTGTTTGTTTGACATCATTAATACACAGAGCTCATAAAAAGCATACCTAATAATTCTTTTGGTCTAATATGAAAATTAGCACACAAAAGATAATTTCTGATACTGACTAACAAAGGTATCATGAAAGTCATTTATTGATCAAACAACTTAGGACAGAAATAGCATTCTGTATGTTTCTGGGAAAGAGAGGTAAGGGAAACTTAAAAAATAGTTATGTTATTTGCAGGTATTACATTTTTGAGGGTGAAACATTAATAATGGCATTTCCTTCTCTATAGCTTCTTACTACACTAAGTATTAATATTAAATTTGCCTTTTTTTTTTTTTTTTTTACTGACTCTTCAATTCTGACAACTCCTTTTGTACTTTCATCATTAAACACATTCTTCCCCTTCCTAAAATGTCTTAATTTTCTTCAATATGATGGAAGGCTTAAAAGATTTTCTGTTGACTGTTCACTTTTAATTATAAATCATGTCTTCAGCAGTTGGTTTATATTGAAAAGGGAGAACAAATTTAATATCTGTCTATAATGAATCAAAAGTAGCTGGTAGGATCACAGTCTACATAATTAGAGTCTGTGTTGATTTACAACAACATTATTAGTACATGATTAATCAGTACCTCATGTGAACCAGTTCATAACCGTCATCTACTAAGTCATTTTGTCTTACATTAAAGTCCTATGGCTCTGTTTCAGATCAGTTAAGAGTTTTGCTTTATACGATAGTACATTGTTACACTTGCCATCTGGTCCAACAGCTGCCATGGCTCATACAACCCTGAAGAGGCCCCGAAGCTTTACTCCTGGGAAATATTTGGTCCACTGGGTGGGGTCATGATTATTGGCTCTCAGCTTCTTTATACCCTTTGAAAAGAATTGCAGAAAAACCTCCATGCTGGAAAAATTCTAAATGGGAATTAATTTGTTGGAAAAGAGTTTACTTACCTGAGGACCAGGCTGACCCTGAAATTGAAAAAAAGGAAAAAGAGAAACAGTTACAAATATTTTTTCTTAAGTGATTATTTTCACTACTAAAACTCAAACTAGTCCTGAAGATCCTTTCAAAATATTTCTGAAGATTATAATACCTAACTAATAACAAACTTTACTTTGTGGTTTTAAAATCTCATTTTATCTTAATAGTTTTACTCTATGCATTTATCTAAAATCTTGATGTTATGGTCTATTACATGTAACTCCAAAATGACTCAAGAGTTTTAGTATCTCTAGATTCAACTGCAGAAAGAGAAGGCAAAGGAGAAGTATACCTCACAGGATCATAATGAATGGGTTAGTTCAAGAAAGTTTCTGCTAGCATAGATTATTTCTATGAGCTACATATTCAAAGATGGCACTGGGTTAAGAAGAAAAAAAAAAGGCAGATACTTTAGTTGTAGAACTCATCAAGTCTTTGAATTTCTCATTGTTTCAATAATATTTTAAGTTAATTTTTAAAATAAACATTTATCTCTCATTCTGCATAATCCAACCTAAGGTCATTTTGAAAGGATAGGACAGGTCTGGGCTCAATGAAATGCATCATAACTTCTCATACAGTCAATCAATTATGTAATCTCTGGCCAACCTAATTCATTTGGAATGTGCTTTCCTGTGGATTAAGCTGACATAAATTTCAAAGCAGCATAATAGCAAATTCTTCTAAGAGAAAATCAACTATTAATAAAACTGTTGAT
This sequence comes from Noctilio leporinus, assembly GCA_004026585.1. Taxonomy (NCBI): domain Eukaryota; kingdom Metazoa; phylum Chordata; class Mammalia; order Chiroptera; family Noctilionidae; genus Noctilio; species Noctilio leporinus. Next base: position 10,793 of record PVIW01004390.1, on the reverse strand, counting down.
TACACACCACCTTCTTAAAATCTCCAGTTGGGTTTTGTGTAAGATGAAATGAGAGAGTTTATAGTGAGTTAAGGGTTCTTAAAAAATACATGAATAATGTACAATCTCATTGCATCAGATAATGTCACTGGGTTTTATTCAGGAAATCACAGAGCTAATATAGTTTCCAACGAAGTCTGTCTCTTTTAGCCCCTCTCCAAGCTTATAATTTCTTTAGGTATTTGTTGTTTAGGAATAGGACAGATGATTTTCAAAGCTGTGTCTGAAAATGTGGTTGGCCAGGTTTTGTCTACTCAAACCAGAAGGAAGAGGCTAGACCATGCTGCTCTGAAGGTTATTCACTCCACTCCTGTGAGAGATGGAGTGGGAGAAAGAGAGCAAGATTAATTCATTCCTGACTAAGCACCAGGCATGTTGGAATTTGTTATTCCATTAATTACTTACAACTGCCCTGCATTTTACAAATGAAGAAACTGAGGTTCAGAAAAATAAGTGAAAAATCACATAGCCTATAAGTGGAGAGCAGAAATTTAAAGCAAATCTGACTCTGAAGTGCATGCGTTTTCTACCAGGTCATTCTATCTTTCCATCTGGACATTTAAGAAAAAAGAGGTTGAGTTGCTCACATCAACAATGAGACTGGGCCCTGGTGGTGGCTCAGTGGATAGGCACTGACCTACGAACCCAAAGGTCGCTGGTTTGATTCCCAGCCAGTGCACATAACCAGATTGCAAGCCAGGTCTCCAGCCAGGTCTCCAGCCAGGTCTGTAGCTGGAGGCAGGTTTAAAGATAACCACACATTGATGTTTCTCTTCCTCTCTGCCTCCCTCCCTCCCCCGCTCTCTAAAAATAATAAATAAAATCTTTAAAAAAAAAACAAAACAATGATATCACATCACTCTTCAAGTGAATGGACACTGAACTCCCAACCACTCCCCAGCTACACCAGTGTGTACACTCTGCTTCCTAATGTCGACCTCAGACCAGCAGGCACCAGTTTGCATGGCTGATGTTTTCCGGACAGACCACATTGTGTAGAAATAAGGGCAGCAAAGGTTCTTGAGGGATGTAGACAGCCTTAATATCAGCTCTAAACATGGAAAATCTACAAAAGCAGGCTCCCCACTTACATGTAAATACGGATCTTCCCAGATCCATGTAATAGGTTGAATCGCAATACATGCTCACTCTTGCCTGCACTAAATTTAGGTGTTTTAAGCTTCTGACCTTTCTGAAATTTATAACTACTACAAGTTCAGAAATGTGAACACTTATAGAACCTTATTAATTACATTTCTTACATGTTTTTGTGACAACTCTAATGTACAATTCTCTAAATTCAGGGAGAATTTCTTCAAAAGAATACTTCCTAGCATTGTTGCTTAGATGATGATGATGATGATGATGATGATGATGATTGGATTCCTATGGTTGTCCTACAAGTGACACTTTTCCTGTCTATTTTTTTTTTAATTTTATTGTTGTATTACATCCATCCCCTTTTTGCTCCCCTCTGTCCCCCTCCCCACCCACCCATTCCCCCCAAAGTCAATCCCACCTGTTGTCCATGTCCATGGTTCCTTTATACTAGGTTCTTGTCTAAGCTGCTCCCCTTCCTTGCCTCTGCCTCCCCCCTCCCCCAACCCCCTTCCCCCTGACCACTGAAGAAGGCCTATTCACTTTATTCATATATTCCTGTCTATTTTTTTAATGTGGCATTTGTGTCATTATCAATGATCAAATGATTTTAGCATAATGTGTGGATACATTCATGTTATTATATACAAGTAAATGTTCTGTTATAGGTTTATGTTAGTGGTAGTGAGAAGAAATAGTAAATGATGGTAAAATGAAAATGTTGACTTTTACCTGAATGTTGGAAAGTACAGGTCTGTCCCGATAATATCAAGCCAATGTCAATATAATTAAAACAGCTTGTGTGGTTGATGCTTTTGGGACAGACCATGTATACAGCACCAGAAGACTCATATTACCCTAATGTGAAGAGTTTCAGGTGTGTATGATGTATGTATGTGTGTGTATGTGTGTAGGGTGAAAAAAAAAAACACATGAAAGTGAGGGATGGAAGGGTCTGAAGAGAGGCTTCCCCTCAAAATGATACATGCAACATAACAAATGTGGTAACTCCCTAACACAGGGATTACAGAATGCAAGCCTTATAAATCTCACCAAAAATTCAAGGACTGCCTATGTTCAACGTGATGTAACAAACTCTCTGACTGTGTCAGAAAACAGTCTAGCATCTGGCATCTTGCAGTCATTGGGGAAGAGCGCTGTAAACGAGGGTGGGAAGTGACCAGAGGGGAGCTGTGTGTGGGCAGGGCAGGAGAGTTTCCCTGGAGAGCAGGCAGAAAGGGAGCCTGGAGTTCAAGGAGAAGCACATCTCAGAAACTCCCTGAGCAAAGGCCTGAGGTGATAAAGCCCTTTCCACAAACAACCAAAAGAAATACCTCAGATTTTTCAAATTGCTCCTGAGTAATTTGTTGGGAAATACAAGTATTTTCATTCATGAGTGGTTATTTTTCTGGTCCACTGTTTCCATCTAAAATACTCCTCAAAGGGGTGCTAGTTATTAATTATGATGAAGACACAAAATATAACTTAGTTGAATTTTTAAAAATAATATTCCTGAAAATGACTTTTCCCAAAAAATCACCAAACTGTTACTATTAAAGAAAAACAAAAACAAAACCTGAATATAGTAGTATAATCAAGAGCCAGGCCAAGGGAAATAGTTAAATCACAGAAATACTGACATTTGGAACAGCCCTAGATGTCAGGATAGAGAATGCCAGGTGGCTGATTTACTGAATGTCAACAGCTCCATGCAATGCCCTCAGGGCAGCTAAGGCACCAGTGTGAAGTAAAAGAAACAGCAGGAAGAACTGGCTTTAAAAGTGGTAATCAGAACAGTATGGCAAGAAAACAATCAGCTAGTAGCTGATTTCTGGCAGAAAAGTGTTTGAAGCAAGTTGAAGTTTTGTGAGGCAAATAAACCACAAAGCAGCATGAGAAATCAGATGACATATCACTGGAGTACGTATTGTTACATTAGGCAATGAAAGAGCAATATAAACTATTCTTTGTTAGTTTGTTACCACAATTATGGTTGCCAGGAAGTGCTAACACTTTTCTCTAATCTACAAAGATTTTGACAGAGGCAATTAGTTTCACTATATGATACTTTTTTGTGGATGGCAAATCTGTGTCATTCTTCTTCAGATGGGACAAATTCTGTTTTTTGGGTTTGTTTTTTTTTTTTCCATTAACACATGTACAGATAGGCACACAAAATTTGTACTTTTAAAATACAATCTTACTTTGAAATAATGATTAGGATAACAGATCCACGTAAATTCACTGTGATACATTGTCAATAAAAAACACTTCTATTTACAAAAATGTGAGGGAATATTGATACTGTTTATGCTACTTTATAAAGGTGATACTTATGCTTCAAGGTAATTAGAAAGAAATTATTTCAATAACTTAGCAACTCTTTATTAGGATACCCAAGGTTGATGACCATTTTTAGTAGCCTCAATTCAGATTTATTTCATTCCCTTGAATGGAGTAATTAAATACTTCAAAATAATTATTTCTATATTTTGCATTTTGGAAACCATACTGCCTAAAAAGATCATTTGAAGGTGATCACTGTAACTTCATTACTTCTTGAAAATTCTCAGATCCACACATTAGGATGTTAAGCTTATTTTTTCCCTTGGGTGAAAACAGCCTCTGAAGTAGACATTTAGGTACAATTTTAAAACAACATCATAGGAACTCAAGGGGCCTGGTGGCAGGAGATTATTGGAACCCAAAGGAATCCTATCACAGAATCATGTTAGTGGGATCCCTTAACCTTGCAAGCATATCAGTTTGATGTTGAGTCCACACTAGTAAGTGGAACAGATGCACTGTACACTTGCAGCACCCAGAAGCAGGAATCTTGCCTAGCCTCGTGGCACCAGGGATTTGTTCACAGTGAACCCCAATACCTTACTGCATAAGTTATAAGGTGCTTCTGGAAAAATTGTTGAATTGCTGAAAGGTGAGAATGTTGACTGACCCAAAGATGGTTTACATTTTTATTGAATCATTAGAAAGTTTACTATTCTTACATTACAGAGTTATGTTTTCAAAATCTAGTTTCTTAATCCAGTATTCCAGAAAGGGTTCTCTCAGCTTCTGCTCACTGCCGAATAAACACATCTTTGTCAAAGAGAAGGCAAAGCCTGCCCTTTCAATGGAATCTCATTCAGATAACAGAGAGGGAACTGAGGCAGGCAAAGACTGTAGGTGTTGGGGTACCCCTGAGAAAGCATCAAAGCTTGGAGCCCCAGGCAGGCCAGGTAAAGCCTGTAAGACCTGGCCAGAAAACCAGGAAATCCGGGTACAGATGTATCTCCATGCTATAGCCAATGGGCCCCTGTGGGAATCTGGCCATGAGAATGTACTTTAGCCCCTTTGAAGCCGGGCCTGTTCTCTCACCTTGTTTAATCCTCTTGTTATATCAACAGCATAAGTTTTTAAAATTTGAATGCACATCCTGACCTAAGTAAATCTCAATGCTCCTTCACTTCTTATTCATGAACAATATCCATTTTTCTGTAATTTAGAATTGTTTAGCATTGAGTGACAGGCTACATGCCTTCAATTTATCACTTTCAATAAATGATATTGGGGAATGGCAAATGAGGCTTTTGTCTCTGAGACACTAGCCAGTCTTCTCCCTCCTAGCACAAGCTTCCTGAGAAGTATTCATTTCATCTGTGGCACCAGGGCATCTCTGTGGGTTGGGGGTCCCTAACATGAAGGGGCTTCACAGGACAATTCAGATCCTTCACATGTGACACAGAACAAAAAACATGAGAGATCTATCCTGAAAATTTTTCTCTTCCTAGTCTGACTAACCTTCCATATCTAATCGATGTGAGGCTGTTACATCAAATTACTTTGATACTTATAAAATGCTATAAAATTTAGCATGGCAACTTAAAGTAGGTCATATATCCAATACCAACAATTCATTCAACTAATACAAATTTAGATAAAAAAGCCTATCAATTTAAAAACAAATTACTATGCATGTGGAATACTATAGAGAAAAGCAATTGAAGAAGTAAAACAAAGGATTGTGTCTATTAATTTTAAATTACTTTGCAAAGACTGCATAGTCTCATAGTGTCTCTAAGTTGCTCATGCTTCCAAGGACAGCTTACATGCTTGACTAAAATAAATATTATTCATAATTTATATTGCCTAATGTGTTACTCTAGAGGATAGATATTGATAATTCTGACTTTAGCCATAGCCACAGAATATTACTTGAATAAGAGCATTTCAACTTAAGGAGTAAAAAAGAAACCTTAATGTTTAGTGGTTTTAATTCTGGAAAGAAGAAATCATATTCTATACTGGAGGAAAATAAAGAGCTATAGTCTCAAGCATGGTAGATGTATCTTTTTTAAAATTTGAGAGAGGAAGAGAGCAAGAGGTAACATGAAGATGGTTTTGTTGGGTTTATGAAAACAAAAATTGATTAAAAACTTGGATGATTTTTTCAATGTTTTCTTCTCATAAATAACTGTATTTAAATATTTAGTCATATTTAAACAAGTTAACAAGTTCTTCCCACAATAATTAAAAATTATATTTTCTAACACAATACCATATCATTCATTCATATATATATATATATATATATATATGTAACTGTTTCTAAAAATTGTTTACTGTGGTCACATTGGTTAATCCAATTATTTAGGTTTCAAGTGTACAATTCTATAATGAATTATCTATATATTATATCATGTTTATCACCCAAAGCCAAATTTTCTTCCAACAGTATATTTGACCCCTTTTACCCTTCACTATCCCTTCCACTCCCTTTTCCTTCTGGTAACCACCATACTGTTGTCTGTGTCTATAAGATTTTGTTATTCTTGTTTGCTCATTTATTACTTTGAATTTTATATCCCACATATAAGCGAAATCATACAGTTCTTGACTTCCTATCTGGTTTATTTTGTTTAGCATGATATTTTCTAGATCCATCCATATTGTCCAAAATGGCAGTATTTTTATCTTTTCTTATTGGTGAACAGTATTCCATTGTATATGTATACCACATCTTCTTTATCCAATTATCTATTGAAGGACATTTTGAGTACTTCCATGTCTTGGTCACCATGAATAGTGCTGCAGTGAACATGGAGGTGCATCTACCTTTTCAAATAAATGTTTATGTACCTTTTGGCTAGATACCCAGAAGTGGGACTGCTAGGTCATATGGTAATTCTATTCTTAAGTTTTTGTAAAACTTCATATTGTTTTCCACAGTGGCTATTTCATTTTACATACCCACCAGCACTATATTGCTGTTTGTCACCACTTATAAAATTATGTATACATAAAACCTAAATATAATACCTCAAATGATAAATTACATAGAAGAGAACTTAGATACTAAACTTACAGACCTTGGTCTTAGAGAAGACTTTATAAATTTCACCTCAAAGGTAAGGAAAGTAAAAGCAGAAATAAATGAATAGGATTATATCAAACTAAAAAGCTTTTGCCCACAAAAGGAACTGTCAACAAAACAGAAAGGTAATCAACCGGATGGGAGAAGATATTTGCAACAACACTTCCAACATATATTGTATGTGTGTGTGTGTGTGTGTATGTGTGTATATGTATATGTATATGTATATATGTATATATAAGGATGCATACAACTGAACAACAATAACAACAAAAAACCTAAACAACTCAATTTAAAACTTGGGCAGATGACCTGAATAGAAATTTCCCTCAAGACCACATATAAATGGTTAACAGATATGTGAAAAGATGGCCAACTTCACTAGCTATTAGGAAAATGCAAATAAAAACCACAATGAGATACCACCTCATACTTATTAGAATGGTTATTATCAACAAGACAAGTAACAAGTATTGGAAAGGTTGTGGAGAATAAAAGGAATCTTTTTCTTATCATTAAGTGTTCATAATGAAAAGAAGAAAAGTAAAGAATCTTATATGTGCATTTTTGTCATTAAAAATTATACATACAGAACATAAAAAGGACTCTTATTTATTCATTAATTACATTAGTTTATTGAATGTCTAACTTTTCACTGAAGTTGTTTCAAACTTTGCTATTATAATGTTTATATATTTCTTTGTATTTGATAATATCCCTGATTGTATAATATAAAACTGAAAATGCAGTGTTATTGCAATAATGAAATTTATTTATTTTACTTCTTTATATTTTAGTATATAAAATACAGATTATACATTTTCTAGAATATAGTTTTACATGTATGTACACATTTGTATTTATTGTAACACATTAGTAAATCAGTCTATTTGAAAGGAGGAAAGAAAAGGGAAAGAAGAAAGAAGGAAAAAGAAGAAGGAGGGAAGAAGGAGAAAGGTAGAAAAAGTATACAAAATAGTGGTTATTTCTGGGTGTTGGAGTTATGAGTATTACTATATTTAGATTTTTTCTATACTTCTCAAAAATTTACTAGTTCCATGTCTTGATTATAAAAATATTAATCACATGATACCTAATTCACTGCAGAGAACTTTTAAACAAACCTTAATTAAGTTGTTAATTTTTTCCATATTAGGTTCATTCAGTCAAAGATCTAGGTAATTTTAAATTCCACTCTCCATTTTATTCACAGTTTAGGGTATTTTATATTACTTGGAATTATGTTGAAAAATTTGTAAAAACTATTTTTCAAAATCCAGTAAATAAAGGTTTTAAAGTCACTTTCTGTGTATGCTGCACACCATTTTTAGGAAGGGATTAGGAGGAGAAAAAGGGCAGAATTCTAGAATCAAGTATTGATGACAGGAGGGCATGGCCCCACTCAGACTGGAGATTTCCGCTAGGCAGTTTGTTGGAAACTGCTGTTTTGCAAACCAAAATATTTGGGTTTTCAGATTTATCTGTATCATTTTATGGAGTCATTTAAAGAACTTAATGATTTTGGCTGTAAATGTGTATCAGACTCCTAAAACATAACAGAGTGGTCCTTTCTCAGTTGCAAGGGATACATTCAGAGACCCTCTTGAAACCACAGATAGTACAGAACCCCAATAGTACAGGACTGCTTTTTCCTATATATACATACCCATGATAAAGTTTATTGTATAAATAGGGTACAGTAAGAGATGAACAACAACTAATACTAAAGTAGAATAATTATATTATAGTAAAATTATGTGAATGTGGTCTCTTTCTCTCCAAATATCTTGCTGTACTGTCCTCAACTTTCTTCTCTTGACAATGTGAGATGTAATGAGGGTAAGTGAGGTGGAGATGCTCATGAAAAAAGAGATAATTCAAGTGGCAGGCAGGAGGGAGTGGGGCAGTGCAAGATTCTATCATACTCCTTAGAATGGTGGGCAATTTAAAACTTAGAAATTGTTTATTTCTGGAATGTTCCATTTAATATATTTGGACCAAAGTTGACAACTTGTAACTGAATCTTCAGAAAGTGAAACCACAGATAAGGGGAGATTATCATATTTATTGGAATGTTTTCACCAATGGGCATGGAACCAGGGAAGACTATCAAGGTATAAATAAAAGGCTAGTTTTATAAACATATGTTTAATATGAATACGATGAACATATGAAATAAATGTGAGGTGAGACACCTGCTCAGCCCCCATGGGTTTAAAAACACATGCCTTTTAAACAATGCAAAGGCAATTTTTACTGCCCTGCCAATTTTTATTACGTAGTAAATAATAATAAATTTTGTTTCTGCCATGTTTATTAACATCTTTAAAAAGTGTACTATTTTATTGCTCTAGACAAATACTAGAAACCAATTTGTAAACATCTCTCAGTATTGTTAAATTTTTGTAAGTGTCCAATTTCAATTTTCAATATACTGTAAAAAATAGACCTGACCTCCCTTTAGCCATCTGTCCTGCATATTTTACACTAATAAATGTGTGCTAGCAAAGTAAATAAATTATGATGCATGGGTCACATAATGTTTATTGCTGTAGTGACACAGAACCCTCAAAAGGAAAACCTACTTTAAAACTGGGGAGGAATGGTTCTTCAAGTTGACAAGCTGATGTGCTTTAGTGACCAAGGTGTTAGGGGTTGCATTGAGTGGTGAGCAGACAATCAATGTACAGATAATGTATCATAGAATTGGGCCCTGGAAACCTTTATAGTTTTATTAACCAATGTCATCACAATGAATTTAATTAAAAATAATAAAAAAGAAAAATAAATAAAAATAGAAGCTACCACAAGTCACCAAGAGCTTTACAAATAGCATCTCTCTTACTCAAAACCTATAAATTAGAGGTTATTCCCACCATTTTTTAGCAGAATAAACCATGTTTCAAGAGGTTAAGTAATATCCCTGGAGATACACAGCTTCTAAAAAGAGAAGCTGGAATATGAACATGGACTTGTCTGACTTGAACCCTTTTGTGCTCTCACTTGTATCATGCTGGTGGCTGAAGCCATGGGCTTAGGAGAGATTACCCAGGGGAAGCAAGTCAGAGTGATTCTCAACACTCTTTTAAATTAGATAAAAGGTATAGCTGCTCTACTTAGAAATGTCCACACATGAAACACTTAAAATTTTGCATGCTCGTGTACACACACTCACCCTGAAATCTATCCATAGATTCTTTAGTAAATCATTCACTTCAGGTTAAGGTCTCCTGAGTAGAGAAATATAAACAAGAGAGGAAGAGTGTCCCCAAAAGGTCATTGAGGAAAGAAAGAATTAAAAACAACGACAAACTCGAGTTAAAGAAGCCAAGACTTCAGAGAATTTCACAAAGAGAAATTTAAATGAGGGCTGCAAAAAGTCCTAAGAGGGAAGTTTATAGCTATATAAGCCTGCTTCAAGAATCAAGAAATATCCTTAATAAACAATTTAATGCCACACCTAAAAGAATTAGAAAAAGAACAAACAAAACCCAAAGTAAACAGAGGTAAGGAAATATTTATGATCAGAGAAAAAATTAAAAAATAGAAATTTCAAAAATAGATAAGATCAATAAAAATTCAAAATGGATTAAAGACTTAAATATTAGACCCAAAACCACAAAAATCCTGGAAGAAAATATAAGCAGTAAAATCTCAGACATGGCTCATAGCAATATTTTATCTGATATATCTCCACAAGCAAGGGAAACAAAAGAAAAAATAAATAAATGGGACTACATCACACTAAAAAGGTGTTGCATGGCAAAGGAAACCATCAACAAAGTAAAAATACAACCCATGGAATGGAAGGATATATTCACCAATATATCAGATAAGGTATTAAGATCCAAAATTTATAAAGAACTTACAAAACTCAATGCCAAAAAACAAACAATCCAATTTTTAAAAATGCAAAAGACCTGAAAAAACCCTTCTCCAAGGAGGACATATAGCTGGTCAATATACATATGAAAAGATGCTTGACCTTACTAATTATCAAAGAAATGCACATTAAAACCACAATCAGATATCACCTCACACTTGTTAGAATGGCCATCATCAATAAATGAACAAGTGTGGTGAACATCAACAAATTGAAAGATAAAAACCATATGATCATATCAATAGATGCTGAAAAAGCATTTGATAAAGTGCAGCAACCATTTATGATAAAAACCCTCAGCAAAATGGGAATAGGGGGAGCATACCTCAACATCATAAAGGCCATCTATGAGAAACCTGAAGCCAACATCATACTTAATGGACAAAAACTGAAAGCTTT
>PVIW01004389.1:0-134233 GCA_004026585.1 Noctilio leporinus | reverse complement strand
GGGGTAGGGGGGAGGGAGAGGTAGAGGCAAAGATGGGGAGCAGCTTAGACAAGAACCTAGTATAAAGGAACCATGGACATGGACAACAGGTGGGATTGACTTTGGGGGGAATGGGTGGGTGGGTGGGGGGACAGAGGGGAGCAAAAAGGGGATGGATGTAATACAACAACAATAAAATTTAAAAAAAAAAAAAAAAAAAGAATACTTTGGTAGGAAACCAGAGTAGGAAACAGGGACAACCTTTTCTAATGCTGAAAATATAAGCAGATAGGTATTTTTTTATTTGAAATGTGACCACTAGAGATAGTCATTATAAATGTTTTCCAAAAAATATTCTCTAATAATACCCAGATATCTTACATGTGTGGAGCATTGCATTTATCACATTTTCAGTTAATTATGGAAGGGTCTCATAGAAGGCTTGTTACATGATTCATGGAAATATAGGTGGTTTTCATGCTCTAAGAACCAAAGTGACAGAGCGAAATTAGAGAGCCATGTCCCTAACATCCAGAAGACTGTGTAGAGCACCCTAATGAGTGGAGGTGATGAGTGGAAAGAGTCCTGATTTGCTGTGGGTAATTCACAGCCCTCAGCACTTTCATCTTGTCCTTGAACTAGCACTTTATGTAGGTGGAAGGCAGCATGGCTAAAATGCAGGTAAAATTTTATTATATAGAAATTGACCATATCAGGAAAATATTATACCTCTGTCAAGCCCTTATACTGCTTTTGATATCAAGCAAAAGTGTATATATCACAATTTGGATTGCTAATTAGAATAATAATCATCAACCTTGGGGCAACATGTTTCACAAGTCCTGACTCAGGTCTCCCAGAGTGAGGTAGGGAAGACTGGGGTTGCAGAGGGGCCCTGTCTGGGCTTAAAGGACTTGAACTTCTGGGAGAGACAAGGCATCACAGAGATGAGCGGGGGAGGGGTGGAAAATGTGGTCACTGTTCTCTAGCATCAATAGCAAAATCAGAGCTAAAATCTAGCTTTTCTGTTTCCTTTCTTTCCACTGTACTCACACTCCACTCGCTCTTACTTCTTTCTCTACCAACTGTAGGAAGAGGAAGTAGGCGATAAGGAAACCTAATTAACTGAACTACTAAGTCAGCAAGTTCATTCTGACAGCAGAGGAAAAAACAAAAACTGAACCCAACAAAATATGCTTTGAAGCCCACAAGGCCTCTTTTCTTGAGTCAATTACTGGCAGAATACTAAGCCTTTGTTTTCCTTACTTGCTTATCTAAAATTTAATTAGGATGTAACATATGCATATATTCTGTTCCCAGTTGCTAGGACAGTATTTTGTGTTTACTAAACACTCCGTAAAGGGCAGTGCCTGTGGGAAGTGTGAAACCTTAAAGCAAACCTTTGGCTTTATAAATACCCCAGTCGTTTTTCTCCCATGGGTTTGCATCCACACTGCCACTGGCCCAAGTTCTGTGGGAATGCCTTCTGCGGGAAGGAGCTCAGGGGTGAAGTTTGAGGGTTAGGCTGTAACCCTGTAAAATCCTCTCACCTGTACTGGTTAGGTCTTTTCCAGCTATTTCTAAGAGTCCTGTCTTATTTCTACCTTACAGTCATTCTAGATGTTGAAGAAAGCTCTCCATTGCTTGTTAGCTTTCCTCCAAGTTAAACTTTTCTATTTCTTAGAGGTAAATAAATTCCCTGAATTTTATCCCCATTGGCAGCCATGATGACTTGTGGTTGGTCCTCTGTGTGATAACAAAGATCAATTCAGGATCCCATCCAATCTCTAGCCCAGGACACTTGAAAGGGGAGTCATCTGATAACAGTTCTTCATCATTCCGAAAGGTGATCCAAAAATCTGTATAAATAACATGCCGAGATTTGGATCTCCATTCGCAACATTTTTCCTATTTATCATTTTAGGTTAACAACTTACTAAACCAACTTCAGTACATAAGATATCTCATTTATACCTGATAAATGAGATAAACATTAACAAAGCTATTGAACATAGGTCAAGGGCAATCACATAAATAGAAAGCACATGTAAATGAGTTACCTGCCTTTATGCTAGAGAAATTGTCCAGAAAGGAACAAAATCTAGTCCATGGCATTATTTCATAATTCAAATAATACTAACAGTATAGTTGGTCTTACTGCATTGAGAGATAGACAGAAAGTTATATTCTTGCAAGAGTGTCTTTCTAAAAGCAAATGGCATTTGAGGAAACTTTCTTTGAAAATGGGATACTCATAGCTGTACAACAGCAAATTCTAAATCACCAGTATTACTTTTTGATAATCTTAGAAAATGTAATTATCACTTCATAGTTATGTTGTGCTTGGTTATCTATTGCATTATCTGTTATACACTTTTTAGGACTATAACAGTAGGAGGTGGTGAAATTCCAGACATCACATTTCTAACTCAGAACTTCTTAGAGAGGGCATAATCATTAATCTATTACCAAACAGCCTTAATGATGCCCTAATAATCTACATAAATTCATGCCCCTTCAACAGAACAACAGTGCAACTTTCTTCATAAAATATCTGCTAGCAATATTATTCAAACTTCGAAATTATAACCTGCCCATAAAATGGTTCCATTTTTTTAAAACACACACAATGTGGCATAAACACACACATACCTTTTTAATACAAACAAATAATTTTTTCTAATAAATCTACCTTAAAATTAGATCTTTGTTATTGAAATAAGAGTTTGGAATGCTATCTGTATGAATTCCAGGAAAAAGTCCAATCAAAACAAATACTAGAATATCTTGTTTTACTGGTCTTCACAGATAAAAATAAACACAGTAAGTGTAAAAATCAAAAAGAAAATTGTTTACACTTTATTTTATCTTTAGCTAGCATACTACACATCTGTTAAAATAAATGCAGGGTCAAACAAATGTGTTTAAAATAAAAATAAAATAAAAGCATGAACAAGGGATTGAGTAAGTGCCCATCTCTATGCCTTAGATATTTTGAAAATCATCCGTCAATGTGTCTTCAGAACTAGTTAGAAGCAAAAGTTATTCCCCAGATACTCACTGCTTTCTTACCACACTTCATAATTCTAACACATTAGCTTTGCCTGAACCAGATGCCAAATGGTTGTGCAGTACAGAGCAGTCAGCCTGGTGGAATGATACGGCATAAGCATATTTCAGCCAAGGCACATCCCCTGGGCTCTCCATTCGCTCACAGCTGCCACACCTCTTCCTAGAACGAATCACACACCACATACAGTTCTGACAACTGCCTCCCTTGTGGTCACAATAAGAATCGTAAGACATAGATACATTATACTCCACTCAAGGCTGGAGCATGACATGGCTCACCAGGGATACTTGATTAATTCCTCAAAAGCATGCATTTATCAACAGGGTAAATACATACAACTTTCAAAATTAATATTGTAAAGTAGCTTGCAATAAAAATGTATAGAACAGAGATACAATGTTAGAAGGAAGGAAAAATATAATATAAAGTTATATATATTAAATATGTGGTTACATATACATTAATCGTACCCAGAAAGTAAATTGCCATGCATACGTTTATTCCACAGGTATGAAGTGAAGCACAGGAAAGCAACTTGTCACTGTGATCTAATGGAGAAATTTTAAAAAGATTCTTTGTCTCAAAGATGCAGGTAAGCAGAGATATATGATAACTTAGAAAACTATCAAATCAATAAAATTATTATAGATATTTCTTTTCACTTGCTATAATTAAAATTGGAGAGTAAAATCATGTAAGTTGGGAGGTGAGAAGTTTTTTCAAATGGAGTGGCCTGGAAGGCCTTTCTAAGGAGGTGAGATATTTAAGCTGAGACCTCAGTAACAAGGCCAGCTGGAAAAAAACCTGGAGGAAGGTATACAAAGCAAAGAAAATAGTGTCATGACTCTTTAGTAGCTCTGAAGGAAAGAAAAATATTCTAGATTATCCAGAACCTAGTAATAAAAGGTAGCCCTGGCTGGTGGCTCAGTGGATACAGTGCCTGCCTTCAAACCCAGAGATCACTGGTTTAATTCCCAGCCAGGGCATATAACCAGATTGCAAGCTAGGTCTCCAGCCAGGTCCATAGCTGGTGAAAGACAGCCATTGATGTTTCTCTTCCTTTCTTCCTCCCTCCCTTCCTCTCTAAAAAGAATCAATAAAATATTTTTTTAAAAATGGCAAGGCTGAGTAAGCAAGATAGGCCTGGATCATCTGAATCGTTATAGGCCAAGATAAAAATCTTGGGTATATAACTAAATGATGACAAAAATTAAGGTGATTGGGCTTTAAAGTTACACCTGAGTCTTCTAGCAGCTAAGATCTTTAAATTTGCTTCCCTTTCAACAGGGAAAAATAGGGCATTCATTGTTTTAAAGGCATCCTAGAAAAGAAAAAAAATTAACTGACATTTCCTTCTTCCCATTAAATTGCTTTCCTTTGTACTGGATTTTATTCTTGCCTCCCACTCCCAAATTCCTTCATAAATCTTAATTCCAATTATGGTAGAGAGAGAGACAGAGACAGAGACAGAGAGACAGAGAGAGAAAAGAATGTGATGGTCAGTTTTATGTGTCAGCTTAGTGAGGCTACAGTCTCCAATCAAACATGAACATGCTGTTGTGAAGTTATTTTGTTATTTTGTAGATGTGATTAAAATCTGTAATCAGTTTAAGTAAAAGGGCATTTTCTAGATAATCTGAGTGAGCCTGATTCAATTAGCTCAAAGGATTAAATAAGAGAATTTCTTCTAGAAGGGAAAATAAGTTCCTTCTATAGACAACTTGAACTTATGGCCAAGAGTTCATGTATGCCCCTCCTTAATGGACTGCCCTAGGGATTTCAGACTTGCTTAGCCAGCATCCCAAACGTGGTAGCCATTTCCTTGCAATAAATCTCTTATTTTTGTGGTTGAACTTGACTGATAGAAGATGCTACTTTGAAGTCATGCTTTAAAAATAATTGGTAGGGAAAAAATAGACAGGGGGATATTAATAATAAAGGGAGAAACCAAAGAACTTACATGCTCCACCCATGGACATAAACTATGGCAGGGAGGGTTGCTGGAAGGAGACAATCACCAGGTGGAAGAGGACAAAGAGGAAAAAAAATTGGGACAAGTGTAATAGCATAATCAATAAAGTATACTTTAAAAAATAAAACGACCTCCACAAGAAAAAATTAAAAGAATAAAATTAAATTACAAAATAAAGATAACCTGTGCCAAACACTAAGCAGAATAATGAGAAAAAGAATTCCTTTACTTCCGTGATAACGCAGTGTGGTTTTAATTATGTGGAAGATGGTGAAAGGAAGAGTGTTTGACTCAAAAATAATGTGGCCAAATTCCATTATTATAGCCAAATGCACTCATGGTAGGTGATGACAAAGTCAGGATCAAAGCCCTAGAGCCCTCAGCTAGGTTGGATGTGTGGGCCACTCTAGTCTGGGATGTGATTGCTGGAATAGCTTATCATAGTGGCCAGTAATTGCAAATAATTAAAAAATAAACTTTTCAACATGATAACCTCACAGATGACAATTTACAAAAAAATAAAAAATAAAAATATGACCCTGGCTGGTGGCACAGTGGGATGGCATTGGCCTGTGAACCCAAAGGTCACTGGTTCAGTTCTCAGCCAGGGCATATAATCAATAACCAGGTTGCAAGCCAAGTCTCCAGCCAGCTCTGTAGCTGGAGGAAGGTGAAAGGCAACCATATATTGACGTCTCTCTTCCTCTCCGCCTCTCTCCCTTCCCCTTTCTCTAAAAATAATAAATACAATCTTTTAAAAAATGATATGAATACAAAAATTGATATAAAGAGATTCCCTCAATATTTGTGCTTGAACAAAAAAGAGGATTAAGTTAACCAAATGTCCATGATTTGTAAATTTAAAAAATTTGGGTTAATTTATTTCATAAAACTCTAGTAAGTCATTCTAATTAGTGTTGTAGATGATTTAAAAATATTTTAAAACTTTTTGATATATTGCAGGCAGAAAGCATAGGTTACAAACAGTATTAGTAAACTGATAATCAATTTTAAACCAAATATTCATAAGCATAAAGGAAAAAATGCCTAGAAAGATACCTTATCCCATTACCAATTATTATTCTTGGCCATTGAGATTACCCAATGATTTTTATTTTCCTCTTTCTACATACCACTATCCTTTAATTTTTGTCTTTGGCAAAAAATGCATATTATTCTCTTTTTTAAAAGATTTTATTTATTATTTCCAGAGAGAGGGGAAAGGAGAGAGTCAGAGAGTGAGAGAAACATCAATGTATGGTTGCCTTTCACCTCCCTCCAGCTACAGAGCTGGTTGGAGACCTGGCTTGCAACCTGGTTCGGTGCCATCTCTGGGAATCGAACTCGCAACCTTTGGGTTCGCAGTCTGGCACCTTATCCATTGAGCCACCAGCCAGGGCCTTATTCTTTAGGAGAATAAAAGCTATTCAAGTTATTTTAACAACAAAATGTGAAAAATGTCTTTAATTTTAAATTAAATATTAAGTTGTTTGAAGTTAAAAATCATTGTAGCTAAGAGTGTTTATGTTCTTGTCATACTATGTAGTCATTTTCTGACATAACAGCATCATCAAACTAAGCCTGTGCCTACCATACACTTTTACACCCAGCCATGCCTTCAGTCTTCCCAACCTGCCACAGTTTCACCAGCTCATTATCAACTAAGGATTCTTATCCCAAGTGCATCTATTGTTAATATTTCCAGACTCATCATGTCTACCATGGCCAGATCCCATTCATGTCTCTTGCTGACCATTACACTTTGATTCCTAAGTGCTCATCTTTCCAACAGTGGAATTTTGCCTGAGACCTTCAAGAAGAACCCAAACCTAGCTAAGGTCACCCTTAAAAGTCTTCTCTGGCAAGGAGCTCTAACTATCTGCCTACTCATCAGCCCCCTAACGTGAATTACCATACTTCATACTCATTAGGTTTTCTCAACTGTAGAATCCTTTCTATCCCCTTTGACAAAGCACAGAACTCTATTCATATTTCAAGGAGGAACACAATTGTCACTTATTCCAGGTCCCTCTAATCAAAGCCAATGCCATCAAGCTCTCATATGGTACTTAAGACAGCTTGTTCTTCGGGTAAAGGGAGGAAATCAGGACAACTGTAATAGCATAATCAATAAAATGCAATTAAAAACAAAAGACAGCTTGTTTTTATTCTAGATAGTTGAAGCCTTCTTCCTCTTTAGAGCTAGATTCCCCCTCCTTTTTTTAGTTGAATTTATTGGGGTGACATTGGTTTGCAAAACCACACAGGTTTCATGTTTTTCTTGTGGTAGACATTCAATAAATATTAAATAAACCTGAAATAGGCTAAAATGTGGAAGAAAAAAAATCACAAGATATTAAGACGAAATCTTCCATGTTTCTCCAATATCAGCCTCATTCTGGCAATCAAAAGCATTGATTATTTTGAAATAAAGATCTAGTGGCTATAATATTCTATCTCTTTGTGGGGAGGAAAAAAATAACCTAGAGTAGTTCCTAAACCTGTGAGCACAAAAGTTTCACCTTTCATGAGATCTTATTAATCATTTAAATTTTGTGGATTCTGATGCTGGAGCCCAACGTAAGACCTCCCAACTCCATATCTCCAGGGCAATGAACCACAAACCTATATTTTAAAAAGCTCTAGGTCATCTTCATGTATGGTACTGCTCAGGAAATCTGGCCTAAGAATATGTTTGCCTGTTTCACTGGTTTGGAATGTAATGACATATGAAAAATAAACTATATACAAGGTTGTATTATTCAAAAACTATATATATGGTTATTGATCTAGATTTGCCTTATATTGTATCACAGAAAACTCATTCTCCTTCCTCATGCACACAAGCCCTCTGACTTCCATCACCTAGAGAAGTGGCTATTACACCAAGGTCCTAGAAGTACCCCAGAGGTGCCTCAAAGACTGTGGAGCACAGATGAGGCACTTTCATCAACATAACCCTCCTCACTTATTGCTATTTTTAAAAAATAGTTTCAACTTGAAAAAGTGGCTCCTGGTAACTTAAGAAAACTGGTGGGAAAATAATGACACTAGATTTTGCTTCATTTTATTAGAGATCCTGTTTATCTGACAGGATATTGATGTTTATGGACTCTAACATTAATAAGTGTGGGGGGTGTTAAGCTTAATATCATGTCTTTGGTCTATTTCAAAGCTATTACTTTCTATCTCTTTGGCTAACTTAACTGAGAAATATAATATTTATATGAAATATTCACCCAAACATTCTCCTGGAGCAGCTTATAGGATTTGAAAGCTTTTCATGACTGGATTGATTATTGGAACAATAGCTAGAGATCAGCTGCAGCATATTCTGGAAGCAATATTTTTTCTTATCAGTATCATATCCTTCACAAGTAAAAAAAAGTTCTGTAACAAACAGGAAAGGATTCTCCTTGCTGCCTCCGATCTCCCTGTCCTTCCAGAGCAACAAGAGAAATAGCCTTGCAGGTGTGTGCATATGTGTGTGGATAGCATATAGCATAGCAAGAGCCAAATGGCTGCCTGTCACAGCTGTGTTGGAATTTGCTTCAGATTCTGGCTTCAAATTACAGAAGACGTGAGGAAGGGCATGTCCATGACTCAGTCCTCAACCCTTGCCAAAGTAGTAGTCTTCTAGGAAGCATACTGCAGAAAAAGAGCGCCAGAAAAAAGGAAAAGAAACTGCTATGCACATTCATAACTCCTGCTCATAACTAAATCCTGACAGCACAATAAGGAGCACAGGGTCAGAGTGGATTGGAAAGAGAAATATACAGAATAAGGCCTACCTAATGTTTCAACAAACACATGGTTATCGATTAAGTTCTGTGCAGCACTGTGCTTGGACGTAAATAAAACCAGATGTTTGAGATGTGGTTCAAACCTGTATTCTCTCACATCTTCTTGCCCTCCCTCACTATGCATTCAAGAAACTGGCTTTTTGCCAAAATGGCAGGGGTGGAAAGGGGAGAATTTAAAAAAGTAGTTTTGGGGTTTCAGCCTTACTGCTCTGTTGATGAGCCGTTGATGATGTGTGGTGACTACATTTGGCTTTCAGGACCCCTCTGAGGAAAACTTAAGAACTGCAGTTTTCTTGAGGCAGTTGGGATCCTGAAAGCATTGTTTAATTATTAAAACTATGTTACATGGACACACGCACACACACACACACACACACACACACACACAAATAACATGTGAATGTGTTAATAAATACAGACAGAAGGAGAGACTGGTTTCATGGAATCAACATCATCAGGATTTAAATAAATTGAGCAAGGCTGGGTTATATCAAGTTAAATGTGTTTCCTCATTTTGGGGCTGTCAGAGCCTCTGAAATGCTGGTACACACGCTGTGAATATTCATGAAATCAGTATTACAGAAGGTCTCTCCAATCTGGTTGAGTCCAGAGTCCTGTGGAGTGTTTTATGAGGGCAGTGATCTGCAGGGCCTGCTGAGAGAATGCTATTCTAAATTAACCCACGATGTTTGTCTAGTCTCTGGTGGAATGTTCCCCTGTGTGAAGAAAATAGCTACTTTCCAAAAAAAGTCCATTCTGTCCTACGCAAAATTTAAGTCAAATGTAATTTTTCCAACATTGAACCATAATCAACTTCCTTACAACTTCCACCACTAATCCTGGTTTTGTATTTTTGAGGGACACAAAAAAAGAATAATGTAGTCCATTTCTTCTATGACAACTCTTCAGGTATTTGAAGGCACCAATTATATTCCTACAGTCTTTTTTATTTTGCAGGAAAAAAACTTCAGCTCTGAAATAAATGTGTCAGGTTACATGCTCAAATCGCCTAGATCTAACCATCTCCTTTAGGAGAAGGCATCCCACAATGAAAACAAAAAGTTAAGATATGCTCCTATAAATGCAGTCCCAGATCTCATTAGTTTTTGTCTGGCAGACATGACTTATTGCTGATTCCCATTAACTTACTAAAACTTTTGAGTCCTTCTCATAAGTTTTTGGAGGAAGGTTAGGAGAATGCAAATCCATCAGATTCCATTTGTCCTCCATCATGGAGACTCTTCTGTACAATAAACTGGTTGTCTTTTTTTTTTTTTTTTGGTTGTCTTTTTTGGTTATCTTATAAAGTCATCTCAGTTTCATGCAAATTTTATCATTTTAAGAGAAGGGATAGCACTGTTTTGAAGGTTACTACTGGAGTCCTCCTTCCAGTTTAATACTGATTCAGTATTTGGTACCTCATAAATCCTTTCAAGTAATTAGAAATGCACATACTACTAATCAGAAATCACTTCCCAAGCTGGTTATGATATCAGACTATAATAAAAAATACTGTCAGATGCCTTCTGAAATTAGGATATTAATCTAAGATGCTGGTCTCATTGATATAGATAATGCAGTTATTATGAATTCACCATTTATGGCATCAATAATAGTACCACCATGTAATCAGATATAAGTGTTGTGGGAACAGCATCATATGAATCACAGGTATGGGAAGAAAGTAGGCTGTCAATAGCTAAGAGACCACTTTAAATGACAGAAGAGGAAGCATTAAAGAAAAGAATCACCACAGTCACAACAATAGGTAACCAGGATACAGCAAGCCTTTTTTCTCTTTCTTTTTTTTAATCCAACAACAAAAAAATAATGGAAATGGGAAAAGAGCTGACATAGAATTTCATGACATTAAAATAAACAATGTTTCCTGGCTGGTGGCACAGTGGATAAGGCACCAGTTTGCAAACCCAAAGGTTGCTGATTTGATTCCTAGCCAGGGCACATAACCAGGTTGCAAGTCAGTTCTCCAGCCAGGTCTGTAGCTGGAGGCATGTGAAAGGCACCATACATTGAAGTCTCTCTTCCTCCCTGCCTCTCTCCCTTCCCATCTCTCTAAAATAATAAATAAAATCTTTAAAAATAAAATAAAATAAACAATGTCATTTTAGTCTTTATCCAAACAATGCAATTTAACATGAAAAAGATTAAACAATTTGCTCAACTTTCTGTACCACTAGACTCCTCAGTTAAAAAAAATCGATAGCCCTGGCTGGTGGCTCAGTGGATAAGGAGCTGGCCTGCGAACCCAAAGGTTGCTGGTTCAATTCCCAGCCAGGGCACATAATGAGGTTGCAAACCAGGTCTCCAGACAGGTCTGTAGCTGGAGACAGGTGAAAGGCAACCATACACTGATGTCTCCCTCCCTTCCCCTCTCTATAAGAATAATAAATAAAATCTTTAAAAAAAAATTGATACAAATGTTGGGTATCTAGTAACTGCAAGAAGATTTTAAAGGAGAGCTGACTTTGAAAAGTTATAGCTTAGTCTATTTTTCTTTAAAAATATTAAAAGAAGCAAACAAAAATCTTCTATTTGGCAAATTCAAGTGTTTCATTGTTGTGGATCTAGAAAATCTTGATCAATTTCATTGGAGCAGCATAAAAAATAATGAAAATCTGCAATACTTGTTTGTCATTTTAAGGACAAATATTACTTTCAAATTACTGTCCTTCCTCAAGATGTAATCTGCCAGGTTTCTGCCTACAGTGAATTCCTGCAGCTGGGTTAGGAGCCCCACAAAGGGAGTTCAAGAGAGAAATGCTGAGGGAGGCACTTCAGCCAAGGAGGCATTTCAGCTGTGGAGGAGGATGGAAAATTTCTGAGCACAAGGTCTCCCCCTATCAGGCCTGGGAATGCCATTTTGAAAGGCTTCTCCTCTCATGTGTTCTATTTTTGCCTGCCACAAGAGTCAGATCTTGAAACCAAAAAAGAAAAAAACAAGTTCTTGAGGGAACACAATTTTGTTCCTGGTAACAGACACTTTCAAAAATAAAGAAAAAAACAACAACAACAATAACAACAACAAAGATGCAGAATAAACAAACCAATAAGGTTTAAAATGAGTACTGCAAGGTAGTAATTGTAGCTAACTAACACTGATTGAAATCTTGCTGTGTGCTCAGCGCTGCTCTTCTCCAAGACAGAAGTAATGTTGGGGTGGCCAAGAAGTTTGTTTTTTTCCATAAGATGGCTCCAATAGTGCTTAGTTGTCCTGAATTTTATTCAAAACAATTTTGTTAGATTGCATTATGACAGTTGTCATACCAACATGCAAAAAAAAAGAAAAAAAGCATATTTGGTGAATTTCTGTGAAGCCATTTTAATACTGAAGATGGAAGAAAATAAGCACTGTTTTTGGCATATTATGCTTTATTATTTTAAGAAAGGTAAAAACACAATTGATACATAAGATTTGTGCAGTGTGTGAAGAAGGTGCTGTGACTGATCAAATGTGTCCAAAGTGGTTTGCGAAGTTGCATGCTGGAGGTTTCCCACTACCATACTCCACAGTCAGTTGACAGCAACCAAACCAAGCCATTAATTGCGAACAATCGATGTTATGCTACAAGTGAGAGACCTGACATACCCCAAATACCCAAATCAATAAAGTTATTGGTGAAAATGAAAAATGTGCCTTTTATGGAAAAAACTGAACAGACTTTTGGCCAACCTAATCTTACATAACCATTTTACACCAATATAAAGTGAGGGCAGAGAGGTTATTAGCCTAAGAACATTTGGCTATCTGTGTAAGTGTATGGAAGTATGTACAGTATATGTATATGTATGCCTACGTATATTTGTGAGATGTATATATGTACATATATGTGTATGTATACATATGCATAATCTTTACTAAGGTAAAACTAACCAATGCCAATAAACTGAACAAATTAAAAAATACAACCTTGTGGAGTTTTGACATACCTATTTGCCCACGAAAGCATATCACAATCAAGATAATAAATATATCTGTTACTCGTAAGAGTTTCCTGTATTCCTTTGTAATCCATCTCTTTCCCTCTGCTTATTCTGAAGTAGCCACTGTGTGTCTTTCTTTCTATAGGTTAGTATAGATTTTTAAGGACTTCATATAAAAGGAAATACATAGCATATGCTTTTTTATTTGGCTTTTTTTACTCAAGCATGTTGTTGCACATAACAATAATTTCTTTCTTTTTATTGCTGACTAGTATTCCATTGTGTGACAATACTACAATCTATTTCATGATACATTTGTTGATAGACATTTGTTTCCAATGTTTAGCAATGACACATAAAGCTGTTAAAAATATTTAGGTGAAAGGCTCTATTTTCTCTAATGATATTTAGCACCACCTAATGTATTCCTTTCCCACCTATATATCATCTTTAATATTATTCAAATCTTTTCCTATTTATTTTTTAAAAATGGGCTGTCTTATTATTGAGTTGTAATAATTCTTTATATATTCAAGATACATTTCCTTTGTCAAATACAGATTTTGCAAGTACTTTCTACCAGTCCATGGCTGCCTTTTCATTTTTATAACAATGTCTTTTTAAGAACAATCTTATTAAATTCTGATGGAATCTAATTTCTTATTTTCTTTTATAATTTGTGCATTTCATTCCCCACTTAAGAAATAAACACCAAACCCAAAGTTACTAAGATTTTTCTCCTATGTTTGCTTATAGAAGTTTTAAACTTATAATTCTTATGCTTAGTTTTCTAGTCAATCTAAGTTAATTTTTTTGTATATGATGTGATATAAGGATAGAGGTTAATTTTTTTGTGTATGGCTATGTAATTTTTCCAACACCATTTGCTGAAAAAATATTCTTTCTCCATTGAATTGTCATGGTACTCAATTAACCGTAGATGTGGGAGGCTATTACTGTATTCATTATGTTCTTAACTTTGCACTACATTATACTTTGAAACTACTTGTGCCATGATGAAGGCACTGAGATAATGCTCTATCAGAGCTCCCCCCATCCACCATGCTTTAACTTTTAAATGCTTAAGTTATCATCAATAAAGCAATTTAGGCAATGACAGAATCTGGCATATATGAGGTCTGTCCCTAAAGCATTAGCCACACAAACTGTTTTAATTATATTGACATTGGCTTGATACTTTCGGGGCAGACCTTGTATAATTATAGTAGTTGAAAAGAGGAATCTGAATTTTAAATAATCTAAAGGTGTACTCACTTCATTTCCGAGGATCTGGTCAAGTCATGGACAGCTGCTCAGGCTGATTTGAGAGCTCACATGGCAAGGGGTATTTGATTTTGTCTTCTCTTTGGGGTGTATGTGGAGAGGGAGGAATCATAAAATCTTAGCAATGGGGGTGACACTGCTGGGGTTCTAGTGCAGCATAATGTCTTCACGAGTCATGAAACTTTGATTGCACCCCTGCAGAGAACTCAATCTCACCCCCTCCTCTACCCAAGGCAGCCCATTTATCTATAGATAGCTTTAAAGATCTTCCTCACATTGTGCAGTTCTATGATCCTAAAACACTCTTTCATTAATCCAAGTTTTGAAGCCCCACCTGGATTCTCCCTGCCTGACCATCAGGCAGATGAAGACACCCTCAAGTATTGCCCTCACTTCCCCTCCCTGCCCAGAATTATAGGAGGGACCTACAGAACTAAACTTAATATCCCCTCTTCTTCACATTATAGAGAGTTGTATGCCCCTTCCATCTCATTCTTCATCTTGAATAGTTCTATTCTTTCAATATTCTTTTTAAATGGTTAGCCCAAAACTAAACACAATTCTCCAAGAATGGTCCCATAAGAAATACAGTGGGAAAGTTAACTGCCCTGTTCTTGAGGCTCCTTTAAGCACTCTGCCTTCCTCAGCAGTCAGAGAAAGATATATGAGGGGATCCAAACCAACCAACCAAACAAACAACAACAAACCAGAATTATCTTCTGGAGGGCGGGCCTCTTACAGTACAGGTTTCCTCTGCTAGGCAAGTATTCTAGGAACCCATCTGTATCAGTGTATCAACTGGTGTTGTTGTGAGAGGCTGTGTTCAGCTTCTGTGAAATCTTTTGGAAGACTCTTTCAATGTGTTTGCCCATTTCATGCTGGGTGATTTGCGAGCACACCTGCCCACAACACGATGAGTGTTCAGCTTTTTGAGCAAAAATGTCATGACCTCTGTACCCCACTCTCCCTATTCATCAGATCTTTCCCTGAACAATGTTGTTTTGTTTTCCCTTTCCCAGATGAAGAAAGTCCTCAAAGGGAAACATTTTGCCAATGTGGAAGAGATGAAACAAAAAAACCGCAAAAGCACTAAAAGCATCAAAATCGAGTTCAAAAGCTGTTTTGAGCAATGGAAAAAATGTCTTGATAGATGTATTGCATCAACTGGAGAGTACTTTGAAGGTGACCGAAGTTTAAACATGTAAGAATAAATACACAATTTTTTATAAATAAATTTTGGGTGTTTTGAATTGCACAAGTGGCCTCAGAGTATACTATAGTGCAGGGGTTAAGAATGTAATGAATAGAGTGCAGTGATAGTTTCTCACATACATGGTTAATTGATTTTCAATTAGGGTACCATGACAATTCAATGGAGAGAGAATATTTTTTTCAGCAAATGGTGATGAAAAAATTGGATAGCCATGTGTAAAAAGATTAACCTCATACACTTTCTTGCTCTGTGAAGGCAGGGTCTCTTCAATCGGAGGACAAACACGTGTTCCCTACATGAGTAACAAGTGCTGAAATCACATGGTAACACTGTAGAACACTGACCTCTCTGTGTTCATAAACAAGCTTTAATAGTGCACTTTAGAGTCAGGAATAATAACCAGGAGCACATAATATATGGTCTCTTGATAAGTAGTTCCTACTTATCTCAGTTTGTTTTGGTTTGGATAAAAACTAAAACATTTTCAAGTTGAGTTTTCTTCTGCCAAAGAGTGACGTTATATTTAATTTTTGGAAAACTAAATTTGAAAATTGGAATTCACATTAATGTGTTTTTAATTACACCCCTTTTACTTGAATAACAACCACATTAACCAAAAAGGGTTTTCCAATTCATGTAACAAGGGTCTTTAAAGGCTAAACAAAAGGGAATCAAATTCTGGGACAGTAACTTCTGCCAGATACAAAGTGTTATTTTTCTCTTTCTGTGGTTTCACTGAATACCAAAAGGCCCAGGACTTAGATATGCAAGGCATCTGCTAATTACATTTCAAGAGTCAGGCAATGGTCATAGCTATATTTCACCAAATGATCATATTCTCTTGAAGGAAGTCAAAGATTACTATGTGGGCATTGAAACAAGTATGAATAAAATAGACTCTGGCTTTCAAAGAGGGACAATAGAATACAATGTCATTCTCAATTTTATCCTCCTGGCTTTACTGATTTATATTTTTAGTGGATAATAAAAGTAATCTCTATTAAGTAATTTCATAGACTTCAGCTCTAAAAAGGAGCCTTTTTTTTTTTTTTTTTCTTTTTTCATTTTGGCATGTACCAACCTTGTAATTAGGTATCATTTGTGTATTTGTTTTATAGATCGAATGCTTGCCCCACTCCCTGACCTGCCACCAAAAAAAGAAAGAAAGAAAGAAGAAAAAGAAAGTATATGGAGAAGCCCAAGCTGTATTTGGAGAAAGAGCCTCTTAGAAAAGTTAAATGACATCCTAAGGGTAGAGCCATCTTTATGATTAGTGTTCTTAGAAGAAGAGACATCAGAGCGCTCCTTCTCCCTCTCTCTCTTTCTCTCTCTCTCTCTCTCTCTCTCTCTCTCTTTCTCTTTCTCGCTGTATGTGTGTGTATACACTAAGAAATAACATGTGAGGACAGATAGAAGGAGCTGTTCTCACTAGAAGCCTAATCAAAGGGAATCGGGAACCTTAGTGTTGGACTTCTAGCTTCCAGAACAGTGAGAAAACTAATGTCAGTTATTTAAGCCAACCAAACTGTGGTATTGTGTTATGGCATCCCCTCCTGTCCCCAGGCCCCCAATGTGCAAGTTAAGTAGATGCCTCCCCTCCCCACCCCCCATCACCACTAGACAACAGCTCACAGCTCCATTTGGTTCACAACTGTATCCTCCAGTGCTCAACAAAAGGACTTCACAGAGCAGCTGCTCAGTAAACATCTGGGAAAAGTTATATAATTTTAACTAGACCTTTTTTTAAAAGTGAACTTGGGGAAATCTTTACGTACTCTCTTTTTATTCAGAATATTTGATATTGGGATTCTCTATAACTAGTGCTGAGACAAGTACTGATGTGTTGTATTGGGGACAGGGAGATACTTCCCTCACACCAACATGCAACACCAACCTGTTGTCCTACAATAACTCTAACATGATCTAGTTACATGTGGCATCAGATTCCACAAGTTAAGGGCTCCATCTTACAGATGTTAGTCAGAAGCCCAGGTTGTTAGCTGTACTTCTTCCAATGGAGCAGCCATAAATCAAAGGCTCTCAAGAGGCACCCCCTTGGGTTTGATTCATTTGCTGGAGCAGCTCCTAAAACTCAGAAGACCTGTTTACTCACTAAGTTACCAATTCATCATAAAAGAATCCAACTCAGGTGCAGCCCAAAAGAAGAAAGGCACCGGGCGAGGGACCTGGGAAGGCTGCAGAGCCTCCATGCCCTCCTCAGGCATGCTGCTCTCTCTTTGCATCTCCACGTGTTCATCAAACCCCAAACTTTCAATACCCTGTCCTTCTCAGGTTTTGGAGCACCTTCATTACATAAGCATATTGATTAAATCATGTACCGTTGGCAACTGAGTTCAATCTCCAGTCCCTCTCCCCTTCCCAGAGGTGGGGGTTGGGGGCTTGGACTGAAAGTTCTAACCTCCAATCTCAAGGTGGTTCCCCTAGAAACGAGCCCCCATCCTTGGGTTACCTAAGGACTTTCCAAAGGTCACCTCATTGACATTTAAAAGACACCTTTCCCACTCTTATCACAAGGAATTCTGAGGGTTTCAGGAGCTGTGAGCCATGAACTATGGGCAAAAATCAAATATATATTTCTTATAAATCACAACATCACACACCTATTCATATTTATAGGGAACTTCATTTCAAGGCATGGATGATAATTTGGGTGAATGCCCCTCTTTAAGAGTTAAAATCTAATTAAGCTTCAGGTATCTACAGAAACAACAGAGACTTTTCCTGGCTGCAGGCCTCTGGGATGCTTTCAACATGCCAGGCCAGAATCTGTTTCCATAAACCCAGGAGACCAGATTAGAAAGGCCCAGGCAGCTGCCCAGACCTCCCCACATCCTCTGCCTGGTGAATGTCCTCAAGGCCACACTCTGCCCAGACTGCTCTGTCTTACACAGGCTACACTTCCCAGGCTTTAGCTCTCAGACAGACCCTCCCCCTTCACCACAGACTAGGAACATGTCTTTGGAAAATGTGACCTCATCCCAGGGTAACTTAGGTTCATTTATAGCCAAGAGGACCGATGAAGCTGCTGCCAACCTCAGGCAAAGAGGAGGGGGAGGAGGGGCACTGGAGCCAAAAGAGGTGGAAATTGCACTACCTATAAATCAATTTTGAAAAGTTGGGAAGGTTTGACTTTAAATACCTCCTTCTCCGTTTACACAGGGATGGGTAGTTTAGACTTTTGCTATTCAGAGTGTGATCCTCAGACTAGAATCAGAGGCATTAGGTGGGTACTTGTTAGAAATGCCCATCTCTGGGTCTACCCCAGACCTACGGAATAGAAGTCACATTTTAACAAAATCACAGGGTGGGGGTGGGGGTTATATGTGCATGCTTATAAATTTAAGGAGCACTGGTTTGAAGGGGTAGGTGTAAGAGCTGGAGGAAAAAAACTAAGTCCTGGGAAAAACACCTGAAACCACCAGTTCTGATCCCTAGTCAGCCCTAGGTAAATTCTTCGGTTCCTCTCCCAGCTCTCTCCTGATGCCTCCTCCCCTTCTGTCAGGGCTATTTCCTTGTCCTGCAGCTCTCCTCTATATGAAGCAAGCATTCTTCCTTTGGGAGTTTCCTAGAGGTTAATACTGTGGGTGCTGAGAAAGAAGAAAGAAGCTGTCATACTTGACCTCATGGGATCCTCCTGTAGGAGACAAAAGTCAAAGTTGCTAAATGGTGGTGAAAATAGAGATGGTATGGTGTGAGGTCTTTGAGGCAGAATTTTAAATTTATCAACTCTTCATTAAAAAGACAAACTTTGCCTATGAAGAACATTTTTCCATAGAAACACGGAGTCAAGAGAAAGACAAAGGAAGAGGGAAAGTACCCAGTGGTACAACTTATTTTCAGAGTATAAGGAAGGTGGGAGGGCCACCCCTCTGCTCCCCCAATATACAAGGGAGACAGAAAGGGAAAGTCCCAAGATCAGCCTAGCAGTTCCACATTTAATATAACTCGGGAGTGTGCATACCTTCCACCAGTACCCTTAAGGGAGCAGCACAGTACCTTATATGTAGATTTCAGTCCAGGTCAGGTACAGGCCTACTCTTTTTCCATTAAGATGGTAATAAACTCTACACTCCTGTGTATAGGTAAGTAGCATTTATCAAATTCTTATGGATCAATTTTTTAGCCTCACAGTGAAGTTAATGGGTGCTGGTGACCTCCCAGGAAGTAAAAAGCGTGCCCTGAACGGTGGCAAAAACTGCTGGGATCCACAAAAACTGTAAGAGACACACTCTTAGAGTTTGAGTCAAAATTCTGAAATGGAATAGGAAGTAATGATTTCAGGAATGTGAGAAACAATTTGGTAACAGAGTGGGAGTGAGAGGAGGAAAGGGAGTTGACTGGGAATGGAAACAATGACATGTTTATATCAACTTAAAAGAGCAAGGAAACCAATTGCTTTGACCTGTTTAACAACACACTAGAAGCTTGGGGTAGCAGGGCTCACATGCTCTGCTGATGCAGACAGTAAGTTATAGGGGAAATATAAAAATGTCAGCAAAATTCAACCTTCACTTGAGCTGCAGCTGTTATTTTAGCCCTGTGCAAAAGGTCACGGTGTTTTGTCCCTACAACAAAGGGATGTTGAGGAAGAACCAGAGAGTGCACCACACAAGGGAAACTCAACAAACAAATTCACTGAAAGCCAGATTTGCTTCCAGGGGAAATCGACCAGCTTTTGCCAGAGTCTTTGCAGTGACATGCAGCGTGGCTTCCTTCTTTTCCTGCTGCCCTGTTCCTGGACAGGGCCCTGGCCCTGAGTGGGTCTGCCTACGGCCAGCTATACCGTGTGGGTTCTTGACTTCATCTAGTCCAGGTGACCATGAGGGTCCATTTATTAAAGCTGGGGACAGAGAAACGAGGAAGGGCTCAGCATAGAAGAAGCAACAGGAGCGCCTAGGCTGGGCAGTCAGAGAAAAGGGGGCTCTGGGGACAGGTTCAGGGGGTTAGCCTGGGGCAAGCTGCCAGCTGCCCATCCCATTGCCTTGGAGTTGAGGAGACACGAGCCTGTGGGGCAAGAAGTGGGGGGAGGGGGAAGAAGGGAAAGGTGCAGCAGTGGCTGCTCCCCAGAGGAAGCGCACTTGGTTCTTTGTCTTGAGGCTTTTATCTCTTCCTTGCAGGCGGGGATCTCAGGGGGGCTCTCAGGGGAGGGTTTCCGCAGAATATTCATCAGTTCTCCAGGTGTGCCTTTTTCAGGGTCCTGGCCTCCACTCATGGCTCAGTGACAGGGCAAGGGGGTCTTTGGTCATTGCAGTTGGTTCTGGCATCCACCCACCTACTTTTGCTGTCTCTGGGGCCTGAGCAAAAATACAACTGAGGCCTAGGTGTTACCTCCAGGGAGGAAAGGCCAGGGGAGGAAAGGTTACCCTGAGGGCGAGGTTGTTGTTTTACCAGTTTTGCCCCTGCCAGACACTGGGGCCTCCCACCCTGGTGACCGTCTGCACTTGACTAAATTGCTCAGCTAGTTTGTTCAGCCATCTGTATCAACCTCCCTATTCCATTTGCCAAGGGATTTTCCTGGCTGCTTACTATCCCGTCTCACTCTTAGATTAATGGATTATGGAAGTTCCAATTTTCCAACCACTTGTGGACAAAAATGGACCATATACTAAATCTGACAAGCTCAGGGGAGGCCTGCACAGTGGCCTTAAAAATCTCAGCAGCCAAAAGTAACCATATATTATGGTCTGAAGACAAACAGCGGGTCATGGGTCATGGCGAACAATCACATCCTAGACCTATAGCTTCCTTAACAAAGGTCAGTCTTTACCTAAACTGAGCCTGGCTATTGTCTTTTTTGCATCTAGTATAACATACCGTTAAAATGTCAGAGTAATCAAAAATTTAAATAAAATGTCAGAGTAATCTCCTATTCCAGATTCCCCAGGGTATATATAACCTCTCACCAAAGCAAGAGACCCCAGAAGCCCTCATTATTATCTTGTTCTCCGAATACCATCTCTATGTGCTATAAATGTTCACACTAAGTATCCTGTACCCACCAATGTAAAAAAAGTGCGTGTCTGTTGGACTTTTTATCCAATCCCAAAGATTTTCCCGCTTTTCCCGCTTTGCTTTCTCCTACCCCCTTAATCTACTACTATGTAACCTCCCTTACATCCTTTCCTTTTGATTCTAATACATTAAGCTGCAAAACTGCCATTCTGTGGAGCCTTTGCTCCATCTGTGGAGATTTTGCTTCCCTTTTCCTATGCTGAACATTCTTTTGTTGACACACTTCTGGAGTGCCTCAGGACGCCCAGGCCTTGCCTGGAACAAGGGTGGGGACAGAGGTAGAACAGGCCCAGGCAGGCGCCACAGGTGAGGCTGCGGGGGCTTCCTACCTTGTGCTTCTGCAGCCCTGTGGGCATGCCTCTAGTACCTGTCCCCGACCTGTGGAAATACCTGTCTTCCTGCCTGTCTTCCCCACTGACTACGTGTTCCTTGAGCAGCGGGTCCGTGTATGTACTCTATACTTCTATAACTATAACGCTGGCGCACATAGCAGGGGTTCAGTGTGCGTTTAGAAAATGCATTACAGAAACAGGATCCATGAGTCAGGGACTCCCAGCGCCGTTGCATCCGGCAGCATCAGAAGCACATCATTGTTATTCAACCCAGGAGAATGGAAAACTGGAAAGGTCACTGGTTTCAGTCATGAAGGCCCTTTTCCTTTCCTGTACCTCCAGCCTAAGACTAGCAAAGACCAAGGGAGTGAAAAAGCATGAATTGCCAGAATTGGAAAAAGTGACATTTCCCTCCTCATCATTAGGATACCCTTACCTCACTGCTCTGCTCCACCTCCAGGTCATGCACCTCCTCCACCCGCACCCTCCACAGACTTGCCACTTATTTCCACTGATGCTGGCCTCTGGCGTCTGGTAGGCCTTCAGCAGAGGAAAAAAAAAAAAAAAAACTGAATGCCAACTAAGGTACCTGGACAAATACATTCTCGAGCTTTTTTTGGTATCATTGCAAGATCCCTAACCATGCTACCTTCCTACCATACCCCCACTCACAGGTCTAACTGATTCGTTTTTACCCTGTGGGAGTGAGGATTTCTGCTCATAATCTGAGATTAGAGAACACCAAGGAGTACCATTATGATTCTAAGTAAATTGAACTGGGAAACCCTACTAGGTATGGTTTTATTTTTAAGAGAAAAGGTAAGACATTTTTACCAGATATAACAGATGAATGGAAGAAACAATCCAAAGGAATTTTGGGCTGCTAAGATATTATAAAGGTTAGTCAAAGTAAAAAAATTTTCTTACAAAAATGGGCTTTCTCTGTCACTTATACTTAACAATTTATAACATTTTGATGGAGACATTTTGCTTACCTCTAATCCAATGCCTGAGGAATACCTGGGTTTTGCAACAAATAGCATGACATTGTTTGCCCTTAAGCAGCCTTTGGAGGAACCAGTTCTACTGAAATTCAATGCTTTGGGGGTTCCTAAAGTGTCCAAAAGTTAAAGGAAAGAAGTAACTATTAGAAAAATACAATATTGACCACTACTAATGAAGCACAAGGCCAAACCCTAATCAAGGGTGTTGATTATAAAATTAGGTTTATAATTTGTAAGGAAATTTATTATGTAACTTGTAACTCAGCAGCCAAAGCCTCCAAGTCTCTGAACATTTACAAGTGAACACAAAATCTGTTCAAATTCACATATTAATTTTGTGAGAATTAGAGTGACCATGAATGCCAAATCAGACTTCAGAAAAATTTCCTGGATATTTTCAACAGTGAATGACTCATGGTAGCAGTTGCCTTTCATTTGCTCTAATTCCAATTGGCGTTTTTATTATTTTAAAAAATGGCTGTCCATTTTTTGGTCAAGTCATCCTTTCTCTTTATTTTCTTTCTTTTTTTTTTTTTTTCTTAAGTAATTGAATGTGAATAATACACTGCATCTTAGTCACAATGACCTAATTTAAACTATGATCTTTTCTACTTCTTGAGATTAAGTGTATCCCAAGTGACAAAGCAAAGACATCAAGCTGTACTGTGGTGCTATTTTGTTCCACTGTCTCATAAATGGGTGAATCTAATTATAAAAACTTTAGTGAGCCCTGACTGGTGTGTCTCAGTTGGATAGATGTCATCTCTCAAAGCAAAAGGTCTCTGGTTCGATTCCTGGCCAGGGCACATGCTTGGGTTGTACGTTCGTTCCCCTGTCTGGTGCATACAAGACCAGTTGATGTTTCTCTCCCTGTCATTCTCCCTGCCTTCCCTTTTCTCTAAAAAATTAATGCCTTTTAATAGATGTCTTTAAAAACACAAGAAAAAAAACTTCAGGAAAATAAGAGTGAGTTATATACTAAAATTCATCTATTCACATTACAGAAAAGTAGGGATGAGGAATGTAGAGAAAGCAGGGACAATTATCCGTCTGGGACACCAAGAGCCTGCTTCATCCTTGACTCTGGCCTTTCAGCAGAGCCAATGACACTATTTCTGACTATGGGGCATTTAGGAAGTGATACTGAGCTGGAATCAAAAATAAAACGAAAACATCTTTCTTGCTCTCCTTTCTTCTTACTTCCCCAACAATTGCTTGAGAAACCCTCCTTCAATTTCCTTCCTTTGGGCCTCAGAATAGCAGTTGCATAGTTTGCAGTGCTTGGGAATTTATTGTGTCCTAATCTCAACTAAGGGAGAACTGATGTCCCATAAGAACACACATTCCATTGACAGGTTGATGCCAGGAGCTTATGGTTAGATTTTATTTAGTACAATAGGATCTGTGTTTTTAGTTAAAAAAAACAACAACAAAACCCTCTGGTGGTAAGGTAGAAGAAGTGAGAATAGCAGTTGCTCAAGGAAAAATCAGGAATTACAAAGACCAGAAGGATGATGGAAATGAATATGGGTATAACCACAGAATTCAGAGACAGAAATAGGTCACCTAGTTTGTGTAACCCTGACTTCAATACTGATACAAAATCTAAACAACACTAAGTCTTGCAGAGTTTAATTCTACAATGTCTGTTGATTACTTCTTATTCTCCATTCCCCTGCCAATGTCCTGCTTGAGGTTACCAGTACCTCTTAGTCTTGCCTTCTTCCTACTCATTAAACAAACAGGTGCCAGTTATAATGTATTCTTTCCCTAAAAAATATTTAGATTCTTCGTTATCTTTAGAAAAAAACACGATATGATGGAAATGAAAGAACATATGTTAGGACCATGCAAGCCTGGATGAGAATCCTAGTGTATTACCAATTGACCTCAGGCAAGTCCCTTAGTCTGTATAAGCTTCAGTTTTTCCCTTGGTAAAATAGAAAATACAACCACTATTTGTGATTCTGAGAACATAAGAGAAAAAGCATGTGAAATGCCTGGCATGTATTAGGTACTCAACAGATGATAGCTGGACTTTCTTTCTCCTCAAGGTCCTGCATAACATGCCAATTTACTTTTCCAATCTCAGCATGCCTCTGCTTCTCCATGTGCATCAATCAGTCAAGCAAAATGATCCCCCCTGAAAGCAGCCCCCACGCCAGCTGCCTGAAATGCCTTTCATCCCCCCTCACAGAGTCCTATATCAATTGTTCTCAAATGCCACTCATCCTTCAAAATTCTGAAATATCATCTCTTTTCTCAAATACTTTCTCATTCCTTTCAGCCCTAATCTTTCCCTGTGACTCTCAGAGCTCCTTATATTTACCTGTCTTTGACACTTCTTAATTCTGTTCAGATGTATATGACATATCATATCCCCCTCCAGCCATAATCCTCTATGAAAACACCACCTTATTTAACTGTCTAGTCTCCAAGTGTCTTGCATTAAATAGCCTCATTCAAAAAAGTCTTAATTAATTAATTAATTAATGGCTTACTCTCAAGAACTAGCTCTATTAACTCAAATCCAATGGGCCATATATTATTGTCACTTGAATATAGAATATCTAAGCTTGTATGTCATGGGCTTAATGGGTTTCCAATAAACACTTATTGATTAATAATAATAACACTAGCACTATTATCATGTATGACCATTGCATTTTAAAATCAAAGCTAGACTGTCTGTATTGAAAATTCCAACTCTTCTTACTTGTGACCATGGACAAGTTATTTAACCTTTTTGTACCCCCCAATCTTTTCATCTGTAAAATGGGACTAATAATATATTGCTTCAACATGTGTACTTTCTTCCTCCATCAGTCCAAATATCTCTGGTATCTGCAAAACCCACCCTCCATCTGATTCACTACCAAGAACTTCAACAGGGAGCAATCCCTGAGGTGATAACCTGGTGAGAAGAGAATACCTAGGTGGGATAACACCAAATTAGGAGCAAAAATGAGTGTGGAAACAGGCTATGTACAAATCCTATTAAACAAGTTTCTTTATGTTTAGTTCTGAGCTGTCATGATTAAGGTCTTTATCTATTTTAAAAAGTTATCCCAAGCTATTCTTCTTTTAAACCAGTATATGTGCCTAAATCAAATTTTCCAATAAATGGTTCCTTAGTTATTTGACTTTAAGGTGAATAGTTCTACCTTTATAAATTGCTTTGTAATCTATGAAAAATGTGACCTGTGTGAAATAGAGCTACTGGTAAAAGACAGGCTGCTCCTAGTTATTTAGTGATAGATAATCTGCAGAAAGCATGAATCATGGATTATTAACATGTAAACAGCAATTCTGACATGAAGAGGCTCAGAATTAATCTTTTCCATGCATGAGTACAGACTTCTACTTCTCAAGATGCCAAGGCAAAAGCATATGTTTTTGGGACAAAGGCCTTGTGCTAAAACTCTTGCTCTGGTCAGTGCATTTATATCAGGGACAAACTATAGTACTACTATTCCTCTTTAACTAGGACCACCACACCTGATACTTCTTGGAAAAAAAGTTATTTTTAACAGTCATATTTGCAGTTGCTTCCAGACTTCCATTATTCATTTTTAAGTTTGAAAGGCTCTGTTTATGTTGTACCAGCTGTGTGCTTTGTCAAAGATTCAAATAAACTTTCCAATAAACTTTCCACCCATTGTCATGGTTGTGGATATTACAGTTATTATTATCCGTGGAGTGGATGAAGTCTATGTGGCAGTCAAGAGAGACCCTCTAAGTTGCCCCTGGAATTCAAGCTGTCACTAGGGAAAGGACTAGGAAGAGAAGCAGAGGTCTTAAAGGGGCAGCTAGCTTCTTTACTTTCTACAGTGATGAAAATGGAGGAGTATCTATTCTCTTTCTGGCATAAGCTACTTTTTAAAAATTTATTGGTTTTGAGAGAGACAGAGAGAGAGAGAGAGAGAGGAAACATTGATTTGTTGTTCCACTTACTTGTGTATTCATTGGTTGATTCTTATCTATGCCCTGCCAGGAATCAAACCCACAGCACTGGCATATAGGGACAATGCTCCAACCAACAGAGCTACCTGGCCAGTGCTGTCATGAGCTAAATTTGAGATGTTTTATATTTAATGAAGTATCTATTTGAATAGCTGCATTTAAATCCACTCTAAATAAAAATGAAAGTAATATTAGAATAAACATTTCCAATAACACAGTTCTGGACACACTCAGGTAATTTTGTTTCTGATCCTCTTGGAGGGGTGAGTCAGGAAACAGGGTAACGCTGGGGGCAAGTGAGTCACATCAGGGTGTCAGGATGTGGATATTAAAAGGGGATAGCTGATAGGTTCAAGTCAGGGGATGCTTTGAAACTTTAATAAATCCAATTAATATCTCAAATACATTTTCAGCCTTTGTGTATTTACATTTGTATCTATTTAACCTATTTTTTTAAAAAATCAGATTCAGGGTGTTGTAGGCATTCTGACAGGCAGAGGGTGCAGAGCAAAAACTGGCACTGTTTCATCGAGGTGATCATCTGAAAGTGTACAATGTTTACAAAAACAAAGATGTCCACATTTTAAAAAGATAAAATTTGGGTCATTCTTTATAGTTCTGTAAATCTGGCCTAACTTAACGAGGTGTCTCAAGCATGTTCTGAGCATGGGAAAGGAACAGGATGACCTACCAGAGGACATAAGGTAAGCTTTCCTGATTTGTGCCAGGCAGGTTGCAGATGCAGCAAAAATTCCTAATGTAATGCAGGCTCATTAGGCACCAACAGGAGACTGGGCTGGTCAGCCAATTCCACCTTCAAGGTCAAACTTGCTTTTGCATAGAGAGTCCAGGTTCTTGGTTTTTGGTAGAATGGCTCCCTGAGATTGGAAGACTCAGTATAAAAACCTCTTGGGGCAGAAGGAAGGATGTCTAGGGTCTCCAGGAGGGCATGAATCCGCTAAGGAATCAAATGTCTCCCAGGATCAGTACAGGCAGTATTTCAGAGACAGTCTGCTTGTTTGCTAAAATGTGTCCCTCCTGGAAACAAAGCTAGAGCATATTTTCCAGCCCTTCTGCATTAACTCAGGCTGTAAGACTGAGTGAGAAAATGGAATATGGGTACAGGTGACACGTGCCCCTTCTAGGCTGGGCACATGAAAACATTTCTTGTATCCTGCACTCTTTCTCTCCCTGCTTTTCTACCAATTACTCAGGATGACATTGGAAGCCATTTACTGAAGGTGCCAGAAGAGCATTACTCCCCACCACCACCACCCACCACTACTTAAATTTTATATGAGAGACAGACTTCGAGTTTTTAAGCCATTAAGATGTAGGAGTGTCTCTTTCATAACAGCCAGAGTTATATTAATAAAAAATGTAAATATGGTATTTTTTCCTAAGGAATGTTCATTGAAATCTTGCTTTCTCCAGTCAAACCTTGGTTAACATAAGACTCAAAAAGAAACATTAAGTTTGGTTTATTTTGACATGTCCCTTATTTTATTATATAAAATGTCCCAGCAATATTTCATCATTATATCTGCCTTTTTCATCAGGATATGAGAAAGCCTTTCTGAGCTACTACGTAGCTTCCTATGTGATCTTCCATCAGTACACTCTACAATCTATTTTCCATATACAATTTTTGGAAGAAATCTGATAGTGGCATTCCTTTGCTTAAAAGTAATTTAAGGTTTATCATTTACTATACAAATTTCTTATTGTGCCATTCAAGTTCATGCTCAATCTGGCTCTAACCTACATCTTTAGTCTTACCTATTCAGAGGTTCCTATAAAAACCAGACAGCATGCTTTTGCTCATGATGTTCTTCCCATCTAAGGTTTTCTGACTGCCTTCCCCTCTTGCCATTCAACATCCAGTGCAAAAGTCACTGGATAAGCAGTCATTCTCTCCACTGTGTTCACAAGTGCTTTATTCATCTTTTCACTTAACTGTAATTTGTATATTTTTGTAGATGTTTCTACTATCAGATTCTTAGTTTTTTATAGACATGATTTGAGTCGAATCTATGTATACTCAGTGCAATTTCTAACAAATGACATTTAAGAACTATTTAGCCTTGGCTGGTATGGTTCAGTGGATTGAGGGCTGACCTGTGAACAGAGTTACCAGTTCAATTCCCAGTCAGGGAAAATGCCTGAGTTGCAGGTCAGGTCCCCGGTTGGGGGTATACAGAAGCAACCTGTCAATGTATCTCTCATGTATCATTGTTTTTTCCCCCTCTTTCCCCCTCCTATCTCTCTAACTGTAAATAAAATTAAATCTTTAAAAAGGAAGGAATTATTGAATAAAAAGCAAATGAAAGTGGGGAGAAGGAGAAGGAACAAATATAAATAATGCCAAATCTTCTTTTAGGATGTCCACTTTAGGACCTTGAGCTCCATGTTTCTTGCATAAAAGCAGTGACAAATCCTTAGTATTATTTCTACTATTCCTTTTTCTTTTGGAAAAAGTTGCAAAATTCTGTGTTATTCTCTGGTATTTAATATGAATTTACATAAGATGCTGACACATTTACTTATTAAGCATCTTACTTATGGCTCTTCCCACCTATAAGGACCTGATAAAAAGGATTTTTAATTATTTACAAGAGCTGTTTAAGATAATTTTTGTGAATCATTTATAAAACCCTTTCGCAGAACTATAAAGAGAATACATTGTCACCAAACATTTTGAAAGGACTTTAAGATGAAAACTAACATGGTTGAACTTCAACAAACAAAACTAAAAGCAAGAGCTAAATAACAAGAACTAAAAAGAAAGTTGGCAAGTTAAGCTTGTCCTGGGCTCTGAGATATTGTGAGTCCAGATACCTCACCCCAATGGTCACTCTGTCATGACCCAGTGCTCTGGCCACACAAGGGTGTGCTCCTATCACTGAAGACATAGATAATGGTGAAAAGTTATTTGTCTCTCTCTTTTTCTCTCTCAAAAAAAAAAAACATATTACTGGGTCTTCAAATGCTAGATTTGGTAAACTGGGCTCACTCCAAACCCTAAATGATGGCAAAATTGAACAGTTCTTGTTTTTCAACATTTATGAGACCCTGGTGAAGACATTTAAGAATGATACTATGTAAGAAATTAGTTTTCTTTGTATAACTACTGCTTGTTCAATTTGCCAATGCAGTATTACTGGATAAAGATGAAGACATGGGGCACTTTTATAAAAAAAAAAAAAACAAACAAAAAACAGTTGCAATTCCTTGAATGAGAAGGCTGAATTTAAAGGGACACCTATTTTGATGAAGATAAAGATTGATATTTGCTGATCCATATAATATATGTTTTCTTCTTTGGCAACATTGTCAGTTCTCCTACATACTGATGATTTTATATCTAAAAAGCTGAAAATAAAATATAATTTATAATAGTTTGACAAATAAGTTGCAAACATATTTTGTAAAGGCTGGACTTAATCTTCTATTATGACTCTCTAAACTATTGCTATATAGGCCATCCCATGCCCAGTGGTATCCTGAGAAACCATGGAAAAATTATTTCATATCAATGAGGTCAGTATTTTCATAGGTGGTACTTTGAATAGTTACAACAAAATATCCATTCTCTGGTGTATTTATTCAAGACAGCCTCACCCATTAGAGCTTTCCACATAGTAGTGGCTCAATAAATATTTGGGGAATTAAGGAATGAATGTCAGCCTCCATGTGGTTTGGCTTCAGACCCTAGAGTACCTTTTGGAGAAAGTAAACCAAGAAGGACAAGCAAGCCTATGATGACATACTCTTGGTTTCTCTTCTGGAACATTGCTAAGACTTTGGTTTCTAATAAAAGAAAATTGCTACCTTCCATATGAGGCCTAATTAGCTCACTAATTTCACTGAATTAGTATCCATTGATATTTTATTGATTTCAGGGCTAGAAAATAATTAAGAAATCACAATCCCAGGAAAACTTTTTTTCAAGTTTCAAAGCAGATATTACATATATTTACGGGGTATTTCAAGCTCCTTCTTTAAGTAATTTTCCTCTTCACCTACCTTGAGCACCAACCAAGCAGTACTTCTCTGTAAAATTGACAATGCATTTACTTTTCCTCCCTCCCAGTTCTCCTTACAGTCTTTATCCTGTGTGTTAAAAGTCTCCCTATCTCTTCAACCACTGAGGTGTCCAGGCACTCTACCATTCCAAAGTATAGTAGAAAAAGAGCCAATAAAGGAGTTAGAAAGCAGCTACTGAAATAAAACAAAATCTAGCAAGAGTGAGAGAAAGGAAGCCAAGAGAAGGAAGGGCTCCAAGATACAATATCATGACAGGGAAATACTGCTGGGAAGTCAAGAATGCTGAAAGCAGATAACTGACCATTATGCTAGCAAGTAGACCACTGGGGACATTTCCGAGCACCTTTCAGAGGGTGATATAGATGGAAATCTAAATAGCATGAGATGTGGAGAAAATGAGGGAAGTGGAAGTAGAGACAGCAAGGACAGACAAGTTTTTAAGCCTGTGATAATAGAGGAAAGGGAGATCAAAGGTGTTTTATTCATTTTAAAATGGGTATATTGCCCTGGCTGGTGTGGCTCAGTGGATTGAGTGCTGGTCTGTGAACCAAAGGGTCACCGCTTTAATTCCAAGTCAGAGCACATGCCTGGGTTTCGGGCCAAGTCCCCAGTTGGGGGAATGTGAGAGGCAACCACACACTGATGTTTCTTTCCTTTTTTTTCCTTCTTTCCCCTCTCTCTAAAAATAGATAAACAAAATATTAATTTTTAAAAAGATTTTATTTATTTATTTATTATTTTCAGGGAGAGGGGAAGGGAGAGAAACAAAGAGGGAGAGAGACATCAATGTATGGTTGCTTTTCACCTGCCTCCAGCCACAGATGCGGCTGGAGACCTGGCTTGCAACCTGGTTATGTTGCCCTGGCTGGGAATTGTACCAGCGACCTTTGGGTTCACAGGCCGGTGCCTTATCCACTGTGCCACCGGCCAGGGCTAAAATTAATTTTTTAAAAAGGTATATTCATTCAGGTAAGCTTGTGAGCTACTGGCAATCATCTACTAACTACAGAGGAATTGATGATTCAGGAGAAATAAAGAAGATAATTGCAAGCATGAAAACTTTTGGAAGTCTAAGAGAAAATAGACTAGATCCAGGGTACTAGTCAAAAACCTGACCTCATATTGATCTCATATACAGATTATTTTATTTCATGTCATACTATTATTATCATTATTATCATTGAGCTAGGAAAAAAAGCAACACTATCTATTTACCTAAAGAAGCTAATGTGTTAGTTGATTTGATGGTGGAGATCAGATTGTTCTTATTTGACAATGTCTATCTCATTTCCTTAGGAGTCATGATGCATTAAAAGATACAGAAGGGGTTCTAGAAACTACAGGTTCAAATTTCTTGTCTTGAATTCAGGGCAACAGTTCTGAGAAAGTCAAGTGTATGAGAGATTATCCTGAGACTTCTCTTAGTCACGCTGCCTTCTCCTTTCTTTTCCTGCAAAATCAAGAGCTGTAATCAGGAGCACCCAATCCAAGAAGGGGGTACCCACAGTTACTGCAAGGAGGTGAAAGCTTACAAGGACAATAAATCATGACTGTCTGCATAGCTATTTCCACCTCTAGCATGAAACACTCTTATTTCTCATAAGCCATATTAACAGCCAGTTTTCCCAAAAAGTTATCTTTAGTAAAAACATATTGTGTGCCTGAGCAGGAATTTCCATTACCTCAAACTTGCCTCAAATTCCCACCTCTTGCTACAGCTTCATGTTTCACGCTTACGTGATACCCTCACTTCATTAACTCCTGCTAATTGAGTCCAAAATGTTCATCCTTAAGCTGACCAAAACAGAACAACGTCACCACATAATGCACAGATTGCATAAGGTCTTCTTAAATCACTTAAAGGCAGAATAAATTAAATCAAGGAAAATAATTTATTAGAGAAATTTTAGAAAGTAAGATTATCTTGGTTCTAACTCTGGCCCCTAGAATAGTTTCACTAACTTCCAAGAGATCCATCACATCTGAAGTACCTCATTCCCCCCAATAAATACCAGTGTATTCTAGGATGACATGTTTGTATGAAACTTGATGAACCAAGCAAAGTCTTATGAGATTGCCTTTAGCTATCATGATTTGTTTTAGACATGCAAACTGTATCCAAAAGTTTACTATGTAATCACTGAAATATGGCTGCTTCAAAAGGCTTACATTAATTTTATAATATCCGATTGCAAGCCACAATAAATAGGCTTTTCAGTACTGGCCCCTAAAGGGAATCTGTCACCTAAAATAAACATTAAACTTAAAATATTCAATAAGTATTTTCCTGGCAAATTAGTTAAATCTGCTTGCCATTTTAAGGACATGTAAATCCAGTCTGCTTTTATAATTCCTAACTAACCCCTCATTACATTAATGAGCAAATATGGTTGACAGTCACTATGAATTTTTAACATAAAGTTTAAAAAAAAAGATTTTATTTATTCCAAATAATTTCATTAAGGATTTTTAAAGCCCTATTGGGCTGATTGACTATTTTCCATTCCAGGAAAGGTCATAGTCATCATCTTCTTATATTATTTATGGGTCTTTTGAGACATAATATATTAAATAAATTATATATAAAAGTATGGAAAATAATATTCCAGTAAAATGAACAAAAGGCATGAATAATTATCAACAAACATTTTAAGAGATTTTTCATATTGATAATAAAAAATGAATATTAAGACAAGATGAATTTTTTATCCATTATATTGTCATAGTTTTTAAAATTTAAGTAAAGTCTAGAAAGCTGGCAGTATTTCTGGGAAACAGATTCTCAACCACTGATACTTAGAGGATTAAGTGGTACTGACTTTCTAAAGGACCATTTGGTAATATATTACAATTGTCCTACAGTGTACATACTATTTGATCTGGTAATTCTAC
Source organism: Noctilio leporinus (assembly GCA_004026585.1). Lineage (NCBI taxonomy): Eukaryota > Metazoa > Chordata > Mammalia > Chiroptera > Noctilionidae > Noctilio > Noctilio leporinus. The sequence continues at coordinate 100,696 of PVIW01004389.1, read as the reverse complement.
TGCTAGGAACATACTTTAGGGAAGATAATGAATATTTAATTACAATAATTGTGAGACAGCAAATACTTGCAAACAATATTTGTGAGGCAGCAAAATGGTACAAAGCTCAAATAACTAGAACAGATATTTGTTAAATAAATTTTATACACACACACACACACACACAGACATATGTCTAAGATATTGCAAGTTTCATTCAAGACCACCACTGTGTCCCAGTGATTATAAAATTTATGTTATAACTATTAAGTGTGTAATAGCATTATGTCTAAAATAACAATATACATGCCTTAATTTAAAAATGCCTCATTGCTAAAAAATGCTAACCATCATCTGAGTCTTTAGCAAGTTGTAATCTTTTTCTTGTTGGAGGATCTTACCTTTAATTTGTAAAAAAGTAGTATCTGTGAAGCACAAGAGATGCCTTTAATAGTTAAACTACAGCCATTTAAAAATGTAAAAGGTATCATTTTATATACTTTTTATTAATAAAAGCTACAGGAAAACATGCACAACATGTTTTAAATATTGCATATATAAAAGTGTTTTGAATGGGTAGGTCTGGGTGACGATGTTGGATATTGATTATTTAGATTTTTTATTTGTACTCTGTTCCTCTGTATTTTGCAAGCTGTCTACATTGAAAACATATTTGCCCAGAAAAAGTAAACATTATTTTTAAACCACTACTATAATGGGTGCACATCAAAGTTACTATCTTCCTGTATTACTTCAAAATTGCATTTATATCACTCTGAAAACAGCAAAAACAAAATTACATGATATATACAGAGACAATGTAAGCAGCAAACCAACCCTGTGAAAACACTGATTATCAGGATTTGGCACTAATGAAAAGACCAGTCTAGTTTGGAGTTGTCAAAAACCAGGAAGTGATAGTAAGCAGTCTTTGTTAACTGAATGCATACCATTACTTATAAACTTGCACTATTCTGAGTGTATATTGTCTTTCAATCAAAAAGATTAAAAAGAACTCTGGCCATTGACCCCTGACTTGGCTTACTTCAGACTGGATGCAGAGCTACAAGGAACCCAACCATATCCCCTCACTTCAGTTCTACAAATAAGAAATGCCGCAATGTCTGGAATGCCATTTCACTACTAGACAGCCCCTATAAAACCTTCATTCTCACAGTGAACCACAATCCTCTTTTCAGCTTCTAGGCAAGTCTGAGCTCATCAGCTACAGGTACACTTAGCTCGTAAGAGGATCAATAATCACTAGGGCCTAGAATGCATTCTGTCATTTGACCTGGAAACAGTGGTTGCCACAGCAGCTCTGGTAGGCATGACTAAAGGATGATGACAGCGGCGTGCCCAGAAACTGCAGTGCGATCTACAGAAGTGGGACAAGTGCAGAAAAGAGGGCTAGAATTTCTAAGGCTCAGCAGATGGAAAGCTGAATTTCTTTTTCAAAGCTGGTGGTAAAGTGGTGTATGGGTGTCTAACACATGCAATCTGAAAGACAAGACAGAGACTCTTGCAATAATGGGACCAGGCAGTTAGAGGGCAACTAAGACTTGCTCCTTTTGAGCTAAGGCCATACCACAAATAAGCTACCAATAAGACTGGAGAATCATACCTGCAGCTATAAGGCATTTGCCTGAATTTTTTAAATGATAAACAAAACTCACAAGCAATGCTTTTAAAGGCAGTTCACTTTTGCAGGGTCAGCTATTGAAGCAGATCATAGAGCGAATGATTTCTCATTGAATTAAGAAATACTACTGCACAAGCCCTGGCTGGTGGCACAGTGGATAAGGTGCCAGCCTGCAAACCCAAAGGTCGCTGGTTCAATTCCCAGTCAGGGCACATAACCAGGATGCAAGCCAGGTTTCCAGCCAGGTCCGTAGCTGGAGGCAGGTGAAAGGCAACCACACACTGATGTCTCCCTCTCTGCCTCTCTCCCTTCCCATCATGCTAAAAATAATAAATAAAATTAAAAAATGAAATACTATTATATAAACAAAAGATAACTAAGGACACTTACATTTTGATTTTGAGTCTTCATGAAAAATATATGTAACTAATTAAATAATTCCATCTTGTGCCATTTCAATTTACTCATTAGTAAAGTGTAATTGGACCACTTAATCTTTATTACATTTATAAAATTTTTAAATTTTCTCAATTACAGTTTACATTTAGTATTATTTTGTATTTGTTTCAGCTGTTCAGCATATAATCACATACTTCATAACGTGTTCCCCCCGTATCTCCAGTACCCAACTGGGACCATTTAATCTTAAACTCCCATTAATTCCAATGAGTCCAAATCTAAATCTAAATCTAAAACACTATAATTCTCACTTTTGCTTAGTCTCCTTTAGTGTATTATACAAAAAAGTTAACAAAGGAAAGATCTGAAGGCAAAATAGAAGAATGTACACAGTCAAGCCCTTGGACAATTAGAACAGCTGTGCCTACAATCACTTTGTTTTAAAATATCTCCTTTTGGTTAGACAGAATCTATCCTCTGCTCTCCACTCTCCCTGGATGAGGACACCTGACAAACAGCATGTCCTCCAGATAGTGTTCATTACTACACAATCACTTGTTAGTACATGATGTGGGCAATAAAAAGGTAAGCCAGAAAGGCATTCTATTCTCAAAGAGCTCATAGCTAGTAGTGCAGAGTAAACTAGACCATGGAGCAAGTAATTGCCATGCAAGGTGGAAATAAATAAATGCACCTTGAGAGGTACATGAAAAGCCTTATGGGATTTCTGAGAAAAGAAAGCATTCTTCCAAACTGCAGGGCTCAGAGAAAGCTTCCTGAGAGATATAGCACTGGAAAAGGGCATTTAAAAAGGGGTAGGATTAGACACGTGGAGATAAAGGGGAAAGGCACTTGGGCACCTGCAAAGGATGAGTGGAAGATCAGGCTAAAAGACTGGCTGGGTCAGATGGTCAGATTCCGAAAGCCTTGAATTCCAGGCTAAGGCAGAGTCTTTACACTACATAGGAATCTTTAGATTGTATATTAGATGAACAATGGGAATGAATCTGTCTTCTGGAGTGAGATAAACTATCCGAATCTTAAGTATTTTTTCTGCAAATGTATCAGCTACCTTACAGAGAAAATCCTCAAGGAAAATTAAACATAGCTCTGTAAGGCATTAGATACACATTGAGATTTTATTTCATGTCTTCCATTATTATTTCTTGAACAACTTTGGGTTTGTTTGTTCTTGGCTCAATCAACCTTCACTGTCAACAGTAGTGGCTGCCAGCCACTTTAAGTTTTAAGACGTCAAAAAATACATATATATGTATGTATGTGTTAAAACTGAAGTATTTAAAACAAGTGTCAAAGACGGAGGTATAGCTAAACATCACTTGCCCCTTGAACAACCACAGCAAAAATTATAATTAGGCTTCAAAATAAATATGACCCAAATTCATCAGAAAATCAAGCTGTATGGAAGTCAACAACCAAGAAACTAAAGAAGCGCAGAGAGGTGCAGAGAGGCATGGAGAGGCTCGGAGACATGGGAAGTCCCACACCCACATGTTATGACTAAATATTGGGAGGACTATCTCAGAAGTGAGAGAGATCCCAGCCCTACCCCAGACCACCTAGCCCAGGGTTCCAGTGCCAAGAAATTAAGTCCCCATAACTTCTGACTATAAAACCTGTGGGAGTTGGGACAATGGAAGAAATTGCAGGATTCTTAGGAGGCTTCTCTTTAAGGACCCAAAATAGATTCAGGACTTTAATTCCCTCTGGGATATAGTGTCAGGGCAACAGCTACAGGGGCAGCAATGGCATACAGGGAGAAATTGAAGTGACTGGCATTAGGGCAAGTGCCCAGTAGATAGCATCTTACTGAACAAAACTCCAAAGGCAATGCAGTGACATTGTCCCTCTGAGCCCTCCCCCACAGAGAGCCACAGAGCAGTGACACAGGTTGCCCTGCCCTGGTGATTAGCCAAGACTCCACCCCACCCAACTTACCAGTGCAATAGGCCATGCTACTAACACAGGAAGTCAAAGCAGCTCTACCAGATGTACAGAAACAAACACAGGAAGGCTGCCAAAATGAGGAGACAAAGAAATATGTCCCAAAAGACAGAACAGAAATAAACCCCAGAAAAAGAAGTAAATGAAATGGAGAGAAGCAACCTATCAGATGCAGAGTTCAAAACATTGGTTATTAGGGTGCTCAAGGAACTCATTGGGTGAATACACAAAAAAGACCAAGGCAGAAATGAAGGTTATACTAAGTGAAATAAAGACAAATTTGCAGGAAACCAACAGAGGAGGGGGATGAGGCCGAGATTCATACCAATGATTTGGAACATAAGGGGGAAAAAAAAATTCAATCAGAAGGAGAAGAAGGAATCAAAATAATAATGATAGTCTAAGGAGCCTCTGAGATATCTTCAGAAGTACCAAAATTTGAATCACAGGGGTGTTGGAAGAAGAGAAGAAACAAAAAATTGAAATATTATTTGAAAAATAATGAAAAAATTAACTCCCCTAATTTGGTAAAAGAATAGTCATACAAGTCCAGGAAGCACAGAGAGACCCAAACAACATGGACCCAAAAAGGACCACACCAAGACACATCATAATTAAATACCAAAGGTTAAAGATAAAGAGAGAACCTTAAAAGCAGCAAGAGAAAAGAAGGAAGATTACCTACAAAGGAGTTCCCATAAGACTATCAGCTGATTTCTCAAAAGAAACTCTGCAAGCTAGAAGGGACTAGCAAGAAGTATTCAGTGATGAAAATCAAGGACCTAGGACCTGGATTATTCTATCCAGCAAAACTATCATTCAAAGTGGAAGTGCAGATAAAGTGCTTCCCAGAGAAGATAAAGCTAAACAAGTTCATCATTACCAAGCCATTATTATTTGAAATCCTAAAAGGATTTAGTTAAGAAAAAGAAGATCAAAACTATGAACATTAAAATGGCAATAAATTCACAACTATCAACAACTGAATCTAAAAAACAAACTAAGCCAATAAGCAGAATAAACCATAGGTATGGAGATCATTTCGAGAGTTATTAGTAGGGAGGGATTAGGGGAGAGAAGGTACAGGGATTAACAAGTACAAATTGGAAGGAACAAAATAGACAAGGGGATATTAAGAACACTATAGGAAATGTAACAGCTAAAGAACTGATGTGCATGACCCATAGACATGAACTGAGAGGCAGGGGGATAGCTGGAGGGAATAGGGGTGCTAGGTGGAGGGGAACAAAGGGGATAAAATTGGGACAACTGTAATAGCATAACATATAAAAGAGTATAAATTATTGTTAAAAACAGAACAAGCATCCTTAATTTTAAGGTATTTATATGTGTTTTGGCAGAAGCACACTGGATTTCAAGAGGTAAGTGTTCCCTGCTTCCTGGAATCTTGACAAGAAAAGGAATGTTTGATCATAAGTTATCAAAAGCCAGAACATTCCCTGAAGTAGCTTTCTGGCTCTAGGAAATGGAATGGTGGGCAAGTCTTCAATGTAGTCAAGTGGTTCTGTAATCACACAAACCTCTAGCAAAGTGAGAGTGCCTACTTACTGACCCACACATTCTCCCTTTCCCAGTTTATCTTGTGACCCAAGTAGAATGATTGTAAGTTGATCCAGGCTGGTGACACCCGTCTGTAATCCTGGAATCATATAAAGCCAGATATTACATAATATATCATAAGCCACATATCCAGCCTCATTTTCATCTGAGAAAAAGGCAATCCATAGGAAAGCATGACATGTGCAAGACTGCACAAGGCTACATGGTGCAAGCCCAGAGGTCAATAAGGAGGTCTGCTGAGTACAGGTAAGGATACACCCCTGTTGTATACAGTGCAAAAAGTTTTGACACTAACTCGGTAATGATGATTCATTTGGTCAACAATTTAAATACCTCAAAGGAACTTTGAAGACAAGCAAGTTAAAACTCTGTGGGCTTGTTTACTATGCTTAGAGAAAGTATTTTTCACTCTGAATGATGGCTTAAAATACATTACAATCTACCTCAGGGTGGCCCTAAAAATCCCTATGCATCTCATATCTATTGTTGAGTCTGTAATTAAGAATTTGTATTTGAAAAAATAATAATAAAATGAGGGGAAACAAATAAGGGGGTAGGAAAACTTTCTTGGCTATTTTTAGCTCTGGTTGATTCTGACTCAGTCCACTGGCATGCACGATTCAACAGTTTGTGTCAAACATGAATTCCAGTCCAGTGCCCTCCATTAGACATGTTCTCATTCCTAAACCTGACAGCAGAACTGGTCTCCTAGCAACAATGAACATTTTCTCTGCCTAGTCATCTGTAGCAATTGGCTCTTTTCCATGGTTGTCCTTCTCTTATCCTCTGTCCAGACAAACCAAACCCTTTTGTCCCATCAAAGGTGTCTGAGGTCTACTTTAGATCTGGAAAATCAGTTGAAATTGAATTTCCTCTCTCCTGTCCTAGGTCTCCCTCTTCCCTTTTCTCTTTTTCCTTGGTTGTCTCTCATGCAGACACACACATGCACACACAGTCTCCAGCAAATAGACTTTGTCTTGAGTGATGGTCATGTCGTCCAGTACCAAAAGGATGAAATGCCCCTTACTTAGTGGTGAATTTAGGGATACCTATTCATCTCCAACTACCTCATCATGTAAACAGGGGATGAAAAATATCTATCTCACAGTGTTCTTGTGAGGCACAAAAGATAAATGATATAGGGTTCTGAAACTGATGCAGAGATGTCAGTTAACACATTAGCTTTATTAATATTAACAATAAAAGAGGAAGTAAGAGTGAGTGTCCTTTAGACTCATAGTTTAAGGGGAGACACAACAAAGCAAATCTGTGAAAATCAGTCATTATTTACTTAAGGTCCAACAGCTCCAATCATGAAATGACTACAATTTCTTCTCTCAGCATCATCCAACCCTCAAGCTTCACCAGAGCCTCCTAGCAGCCTAACAAGAGTACAAATAACAGATGGGGAACATGAGACCAGGAAAAGCAAAAAGTCAGTAAGTCTAACAATTTCTTATGGTTCAAAACTACTCTAGTTGGCTCAGTGCTAATCAATTAAGGGTCATTCTAACTGTCTCCAACATAGCTCAAGGTATCATGGAAATTCTGATGGACAGCTATTCTAAATTTTCATCTCTTCCTTAAGAGATAATAAAATAGACCAGATTTAGGAAGTAAGCAGGGTGAAGAAATACCTAAGTGAGAAAAGAACTTGGTCAACCCTAGAAGTTTCTGGGCTATAAGCTCCATGAATCCAGAGATCACAGTTCTTTTGTTTATTTATTTGTTCGTTTGTTTTGTTTATTTTCATATTATCCTTGTATATTAATTACTTAGAACAAGGCCTTGTATTTGGTAAGTTTAAAATAAGTAAATGTTAAATAATAGAAGAAATTTAGTAGATACTCATTTTAGCAGTTTTAATTGCATTTATGATGAATTTGATTAAAATTAATAACATTAAACAATATATGTCAATCATTTAGTACTTAATAGGATCTCAATAAATAGGAGCTAACCCTCTACTACTATCCAATTCAACCATCCTTCATTAATACCAGCAAAAGGCAAGTGAGTAGAGGAATTAGGCACAAAGAGCCCCACAACCCAAGACTGACAAGCAACAGTAGCTTCGCGAGACAAAAGAACATACACAGGAGACCAACAGGCATATGTAATCACAAACTAAAAAGGACTATAGCAGTTTCAATTGATATTATCCTCATTCTCAATTTTATAGCAAAGGAAAAATAGACTCGGTTCCCTCCACTCTGACTGTACACCCAAACTTTTGTTTTTTATGTATTATCTATAAACTAATTTCATTTGGGCAAACTAAGACTTTGCACTTACAAGAAATCAGCAAAGAAACCAGTGTGTGTGTATTAATATTCTTAGTCAAAGAGTACAAGAATGGTCAGACAGCTCTCTTGGAGTCTTCACTAGGAGGTATAGGAGAGTGAATGGACTATTTGCATGCACAGTGGTTGGAAGTGTGGGTCCTGGTGTCCAGATGTCCACTGTGATCCTATCCTGGCTTAGTCATGCACTAGCTATGTGAACATGAACATAAATTTAAACCCTCTGTGCCTCAATAATCCACATCTGAATAGTAGGAGCATAAAATACCTACCATAAAATGTTATTGTAAGAACTGAATTAATGCATATAAGCACTAATGAACAGCAAATACATTTAAATTTATTTTTAAGTGAATATAATTTGGCAGCATCCCTTTGGATTTATGTCCACAGCTCATGACACCTTATTTCCTTATTAACTAATGTTCCTGGTATGACAGCCTACTAGGCCCCCAAAGACACAGAAAGACACTGCCCAATTTGCATCACACTTTCCCCCTTCTTAACTATGTTGTAAGCATCCACAACACCATACATAGGGCTAGGAATTGGTCTATAGAAATGAATAAGACAGTGAACTTTGTCTTCTTAACTCACTGACTTCAGGTAGTATGTTTTAATGGCAAAAAGCCTTGGCTTTAATGCAGGTAACTTTGAATTCAAAATACTGTCTATCCTTTACTACCTCTGGAACCTAGTGCCCAGTTTTCTCATCTATAGTAGGGAAGGAGGATATTAATAGCAGTTTCAGAGATTTATGTTAGGCCATTTAATTAATGTGAAAAGTAATTAGGATAGTGTTCGGACTATAAAATGGTTAAACAAATATCTTCACTATTATTATAACACAATGAAGAAAAGCATATTACATGTTAATTTACTGTAAAGGCAGGAAAAAACAAATAGTAAAAAAAAATCGCAGCTAATTATGAGTTTGGGAAGCGGCTATGCAGTCTTTTAAATCAGTTAATGGGTTGATATTAGGGCCTGATGGCCAGAAAGATAAGTATGGATTAAACCACAGATCCATAACTGAAAATGACAAATTCAAGTAGCACCAATACTATTTGATTAGAGCTGCAGAATAAGACATGGGCATCAGCAGTGGGCAATGAGGCTGTAATGTAAGTAAGGCTGCATTGTAGGAAGGATCTGGGTGTCATGGTACGAATTTTAGTCTTTACCTCATTGTCCTCAGATGATCTTATTGACAAACCTGGAAGAGAATGAATGCAATTTGAATATTTTTTTCTACCCTTACTATATATGGTCTCTGTAAAACCTGAGGGGGAAATCATTAAAAAACCACTTATCCAGAAAATGTCTGTGATGAGAAATAAGGGTGAATGAAATAAAAATAATCCCATCTGCTGGATTCACATATACTTTCTAGAATCTCTTAATTACATAAAAAGGAACATGCTGATGTTTCATTCTTATACAGACAATAATTTACTTCAAAAGAAGTTCAGGGTTTAAATTACCATGCTTATGCATGAATATGGCTATGGCTGACATTCACTTTTGATTACACTAATGCTTTCAAGTGAATCCAAGCAAGCAACTAGCACTACCGTGCCTCAGTTTCTTGAACTTCCTCCATAATAAGAAAAGCATATACATTCCTGTCTTTTTCATAGAGCTGTGAAAATTATCAATTAAGCTAATGAATAAAAATCAACCTGTAAACTATAAAGCCTTTATATGTGGTATAACATCATTTATTATTATAAGTTCATACCTGTTGAGCCCTTGGACATATAAAAGACTAGAAATAAATATGGAGATTGTAGAAAATACTGTACAATCAAATAGAAGTCTATGATATTCTTATTTGAGTTTTCTTACTTTGCTATATAATAATAGGTAAAAATTGTAGCTTCATGTTACCTCTGACTCCCAAATAGGTGGCTAGAATAGATGAACTTCTTCCATTGAGTTTATGTGTTTAAAAACCTGAGGTTAAATATAAATGAAAAAAAGAAAAGAATGATTTGAAAAAGAGAAATGGGCCTTCAAACTTTTTTAGAGGAATGAGTCTGATTTCTAAAATGAATTACCATCCAGTTTAACTGTTTCCTCCTCTTCAATCCTGAGAGAACAGGGGCTTTCTAATCCCATCATTCTAGTGTAGAGGAGAGGCACTCAGATGCACCTGCTAGCATTCTATCCCTGCCCTACATATCATTGTTTTGCATTGCATTATGTTCCTTGAAACCTTCAAATGGTACTTTTACTGAAACCAACTCTACTTTAGAATTTAAACTAAATTATAATATGAAATGCAGAAAAATCAAAGTGATTCAAAGAGAATGATAGGACAGTGGTGGTAGGAAGACCAACATGAGAATACCCAGTCACTTATTCTAATAAAATTACAATTCATGGGGTACAAAAATCTTCTGAATTGCTAAAGGTTCTGAGAATTGAGACTCAAGACATTTGGCTGAAGAAGCTAAACAAACCTTTGCCTAAGACATTGACTTTGTTATGAGAGGAACCTGGATGCAACTCCTGAATTTACCTTCTCCTAATCATATGAAGATACAAAAAGCAGTCTTGGTTTCTTCACCTATGAAAGAGAATAATAATAAAGCCTACCTTGGAATTCTTATGAGGATTAAGTGAGTTTATGAAACATATGTGTTTAATTGAGTATGTATTTTGTATAGAATAAATGCTAAGAACAATTCATTACCACTACTCTTATAAATATTAAGTGGAAATGGAGACTCATTCTCAAAATGAGATTATACATATACATGTATGTTTTTAACAAAAATGGAAATTTTATTGTAACCATATTTCAGTTAAAGAACATAATACTCCAGGTTTAAATGTGTAAATATGTAGACATAACCAGAATCTTATAATGTAGAGAATTAGGGAACTTGGCTGCATCCACCTAAAATCCTCAAATACAAGAAACTGATCAAGGTGTTCAGGTCTTTCTTTTACAATAAAATTGATTTCCTAGAGTTTTGAAAACTTGATTGTAAAAATAATTTGCAGCCTTCCTTCTTCAACCTAATTTATCCCAACAAGTGAAAAACTTCTTAGGTATTTCTAAGGTAAGGGAGAAAAGGGATGGGATGCTCACAGGGACACCCAAAGAGCAGGAACCACTGAGGTCATCAGAAGTGTTAGGGAGGAGGTGTGCGTCACTCACATCAAAGGAGGAAAACCCAGCCCTTTCTGCGTTGGATAAAGAAAAGGACCCAACTCCCTTGTGTGTTCTTTTCCACTAGAAACTACAGCCTTCATAAATCTCCTTAAGACTGAAAAAAAAAATTTTTTTGCATGTGCAGAAAGGATCAAACCATTTTCAAAGGATTTTTAAATGGTAATCTTTTCATTGGGGGAAAATGAAGGGGTATAAATTACATCTGTCATCAAAGAATCTTCCCTTCTAAAAATGTGTAATTGTGGTGTGGGCTGCCCCATCACAGCCATAAAAGCAGCTCTAAATAAAAGTTCTCTCTAAAATTAACTGAGTATAAAAATTCCCTAGGCACTCACAGAGGTCCAATCCATTTTCAAATCATGTGCTGTTTAGCCTTCCAGAAACATTTCGGATTAACATCAAAACTTTTTACCTCTTTGCCAGTTGCCCCCAAGAGCATCGCTGGACTCCATATAAATGAATCATCCTTTGTTGCTCCCACTGGGCCTGTAGTGTGTTCAGACAAACTAGCTTGTTTAAAATGAACAAATAGCCACAAACTTGGCTGGATTTAGAAAATGAGAATCTGAATGTTTTCATTGGCGTAACAATTAACAGGTTAAGAGTCTATTTAAGGTGCTCTGCACTCATTATTTTGAAAAAAAAATCTCAAATTCAAACAATTGGCTCAAATTCCAAAGTTGTTTGTCTAAACAACTTGAGTAGTCCATGAGAAGGCAATTTAAAAAGCAGTGTTTTCCCTCAGTGACTTGAACTCAGGTCACACAGCAACTAAAGAGCACAGTCAGGGTTTGTTTGAATAAACCTGTGAGGTTAGGGCTCAAATGAGTCAACTGTGTGTGCTGTATATTGTGGATACTGTGGATAGTTATAATTCCTGAATAATTCCTCATTATTCACTTTGTTTATCTTGCACCAAAATCTCTCCAATGGGCTTACATCTTCAAACTAACTTTGTCAGAATAGGAAGGTGACAAAATAAGAGGTCTTTGCAAAAAGAAATATGAATGGCATATTTGCCCAATGATATTTTTTAACCAATTATTTCCATCATTTAAAAAACCATTTAAAAAACATTTTACATCATCTAAACACAGACAGCCTTCTGTTGAGTCTAACTTATTCAACAATTTATCTTAATTTTATCCTTCTTATGGACAGAGCACTCACTTATCTTTAGTCATAGTCCTAAAGGCATATTGGAAGGGGAGGGAGGCCCAAAAGTGAAAACTCTATAAAAGCCAAATGCCAACTGAATAAATGAACACTTATGGATGTTGAAAGATTACCATTCTGATCAATAGTCTTGTAGGGCCCTGGCTGGTGGCATAGTGGTTAAAGTACCAGCCTGCAAATCCAGGGGTCGCTGGTTCAATTCCCAGCCAGGTCACATATAGCCAGGTTTCGGAGCCAGGTCTCTGGTTGAGTCATAGGCAGGTGAAAGGCAGCCATACATTGATATCCCTTTCTCTCTCTGCTTCTTTCTCTTCCTCTCTTTAAAAATGAATAAAATACTTAAAATAAAAAATAAATAAAATTTCACTTAATGTTTAAAAATTAACATATATAATGCATTAATAAAAATACAGGACCCTGGCTGGTAACACAGTGGGTAAGGTGCTGGACTGCGAACCCAAAGGTCACTGGTTCAATTCCCCAGCCAGGGCACATAACCAGGTTGCAAGCCAGGTCTCCAGCCAGGTCTGTGGCTGGAGGCAGGTGAAAGACAACCAGACTTTGATGTTTCTCTTCCTCTCTGTTTCTCTCCCTTCCCCTCTCTCTCTCTGGAAATAATAACATCTTTAAATAAAAAAATAAATAAATAAAAATACACGAACTCAATTAAATGTGTTTATTCTATTTCTTTTTCCATTAATGAGATAATATAAAACAATGCAAAATGCACAAGCTTTGAGGGTATGTCCCCCAGAACTAATCTTTTGAATTTTTTGGGCAGCATTCTCCTTAATCCTAGAACTGATTTAACATCTCTCTCATGACTTCTATTGAGATCATAAAAACAATAAGCTATACAGTTTTGGGAGAAAAAAATTAGAATTATATTTATCCCAAATGTTGAATTAGATAGCATATGCAGGTTTGGTGTAAGGGCCTTTGGGCACTAGACATTGGATTATTCTTACATTGCTTCTGATGAAACTCTTCTTACAGATATAAGAACTGAGGACCAGGAAAGAATTGTGACTTTTCTCAGGTCACAGGACATCAGGGGGAAGAGAGAGCTAGAACCCAAGCTCCTTCTGCTGCAACAGCATTAACTCCGGATGCATAGGACGTATTTAGGAATTGCAGTTGAACTGTCTAACGGTGCAGTTCTTTGTGACATCTGCAGTTTTTATTGAGTTTCTCGTGTAAGCATGATGTTAACCACAAAAGAGAAAACGATGACATTCCAATGTTTGTTGATAAAGATGTACTTAAAGATAGCTAACCCCTGAGATGCTTTAAGTCTCTAGGTATATTGTGGCTAAACACAAGCTTTTAGATGGAGAAGGGAAGTGCTGTCAGCAGAAAGATGATTGATTTTCCAGTTGCTGGACTAGTACTGGCACAAATTATCTAACCGTTTGTAGCTCCATGCAGTCTAATGCAATAAATTAAACACAGTCCTTGTAAACAAATGACTCTTTACAATCATTACTCTTATTGGAGCTGACTATACTTTTCCCTGTGGTAGCACATATTTTATTGTCCAACAACAATTATTTTAACCTTTTGTTTGGAACAGATTAGAAAACCTAAAGAGAGAAAATATTAATGTTGACATCCAAAATTGACTATTGAATTATTTGGCATATTTATGATTGTGCATGCCCTCTTCATTCATTAATATGGATCATAAAACTGTGATATACTCTAACTTAGTTAGTTACTAACTTTGTTGAGTAACTTAGGTCTCAAATGTTAAAATTTGTACTTTTATATATTCCCAGTAATTTTACAAGATTACTAATATGTTATAGTCTGATTTGTAAATTTCTACAGTAATACTTTTTAATGGACAAAGAGCAAGGAGAATGTTCTATTGAGTCATTTACTAAAAAACTTTAAATAAAATTAATTCTTTTTTAAAAAAGATTTTATTTATTGTTTTCAGAGAGAGGGGAAGGGAGAGAAACAGAAAGGGAGAGAAACATTAATGGATGGTTGCCTTTCACCTGCCTCCAGCTACAGACTTGGCTAGAAACCTGGCTTGCAACCTGGTTATGTGCCCTGGCTGGGAATCAAACCAGCGACCTTTGGGTTCACAGGCTGGCACCTTATCCATTGTGCCACCAGCCAGAGCTAAAATTCATTCTTCATTCTGCTTAAGACTGAATGTTTGTGTCCTCTCAAAATTCATGTGTTGAAATCCAATCCTCAAAGTGATGGTGTTGGGAGGTGGGACCTTTCGAAGGTGATTCAGTTATGTGGATGGAGCCCTAATTCAACAGGATTTATACCCTTATAAAAGAGACCCCAGAATACTCTCTTACCCCTTCTACTATGTGAGGACACAGTCAAAAAGCAGGCATCCAGAAAGAAGGCTCTCACTAGACTCAGAATTTGTTAATGCCTTGATCTTAGACCTCCAGTTTCCAGAACTGTGAAAAATAAATTTCTGATGTTTATAAGCTATTGAGTCTATGGTATTCTTTTGTAGCAGCCGGAGCAGACTAAGACAATTACCAAAACTGACCTTACTAAATTTAATCCCAAACTCATTACTCTATAACTGTATATTTTGATCAATGGCATCACTAACTACCTCATCATCCAAATAACAAGTGTTGAGGTCATTTTCAACTGGTCATCCCCAAATTCAAACTGAATCTGCTTGACTCTAACATTTCTAATGCATCTTGGATCCACTATCTCCTCTTATTCCTCACACCCAATGTTGTGTTTAAGCACCTTATTATCTCTTCATACCTCAACCTCTAACTCCTTTATTCAGTAAGATGGGAAAGTTAGATCTCTTTCAGGAACATAAGTTTTAACTTATTTGCACAAATGAGTAGTAGTAATAAATCTGCAACCCCAAATGACAGCCTGTGCTACTTACTCTACCTTAAATACTTCATAAATTCTTATTCATCTCTACAGACACAGCTGAGTTCACTCCCTTATAAATTCAGCCTTACACATGCCACTGGATAGAACAAATTCCTCCCTAGTCACATTTTCAGTACTCTAACTCACCTCTATAAAATACATTTAAACATTATATCAATATTATTTATACATCTGTATCACTGATTTTAAATAAAATTCTTATGGGATAGGTCAATGCCATATCAATCCACATTGCTCTTCAAGATAGATCTTGGTACATTTGATGATTTGTGATTCCAAATTCAGTTCTACAAACTCCATAATAATGCCAGTCTTTGTGAGTGTGGTGTCGTTTCCTGGGTAGGGAATGAGTTGGGGGAAGGGGGCAGGGAAGTGGAAGAAAGAAGACAAAAACAAAAATAATCTGACTTACCATAAATAAAAGAAGGAGTGACAACCCACAGTTTCACAGATCTGAAAGTTGCCTTCTGAAAGTTGCCTTCTTATGTTTCACATATTAACAAATACTAGGAATAAAGGCACTGGTCCAAATTTTAAAATGTTCTTAAACGTAATTGCCTTTTGACTTCTCAACACATGGGTTGCACTGTGCAAGTTTATTTTTTTTTTATCAAATTCAAATGCTAGATTTTGAATTTGACTTTGTTCAAGGTAAATTGAACAGATCAACACAAAATCCCATATGGAACACATGGAAATAATCTTTATTTCAATAGATCTAAAGTTTCATTTTATGATAAGCATGAAAGTTAAAGCCATTTTTAGAGAAGTTCTTCCTTAGATCTTTAAAATGAATATTCCCTTGAAAATCTTTGAATCACTAAAAATATTATTTTCTCAAAATAGTAATACATCTACTATACCATCTGGATAATCCTTCTACAGGGTAGAATCTCATGGCAATATTGAGTGAAATAACTGTACTGGACTACATTAGAAACTTCTGAGAGGTCTTGGGAGAAAGGAAGAGAAGGTAGATTATTCATTAAGTTCCCCAAAGTTCTGTATTTCTTTGTTGACCTGAAAAGTGGTACATGTGAACTAAGTGTGTGCTCCTTTTACATGGCTGATGTGTAAGAACATGTGGGTCTCTCTTGTGACTGGGCCAATGAGTCAAACAAAATGAGTCAGAGTTGGAGATGGAAGGATAAAATCTGGGTCTAATAACATACCCTTCTCTCAGCTTGTACTTGAGAACTGTTGTATTGGGATGCAAATTAACAACCTATGAAACCCAGTTAGAAGATGAAAAGAAAGATCCCTATGCTTAGATATTTTCTCATCTTTTTTTAAAAAATAAGAAACTAAATAAAAACCTTTATTAATGAAATTCATTTTTATTAATATGAAAAATTTTAGGTAGTATTTTTGCATATACAGTATCTCCAAAAATAGTCCCTTGACCTCCCAGAACCCTGACCACCATCATTCATACAAAATGACCAAAGAAAATTTGAACTGAGTGAATCTGATGTTGAAGTTAATTAAAATTACCAAAGTAGATTTTTGAAACAAGAGCAACATAGGATGAGCCCCCATGCTCTGAGGCCAGACTATTAAGAACAGCTTCATCTCTCCTTTCTGCTGACCTTGTGCTCCACCTGCCTTCCAAATCAGAGGCAGAAATGAGTGGCTCTAGAAGGTGGTCACAACATTTACATGATGCCCATTCTCTTCCTCCCCTCTTCCTGCATTTTGTCAGCAGATGTGTGGCACCTATAGGAATGAGCCATGGAGACCAGGGAAACATGTGAGGGGAAGCATGTCAGAAAGTGGGAGACAAGTGCTGGCTGTCATGCTGGGGCTTCCCAGCCCCACAGAGTCATAAATCTGGGCAGGACAAGATGGGTGTCCAGTTTGTGAGGTCTCTTAAAGAAGACTTGGCTACCACAAAGCTACCACCCTAGTGCAATTGAGGTTTTCAATCCCATATTTAGCTCTAGCATGGCCTGCTACCTCATCACATTTCAGTCACAGAGTGAAGAAATGATGAATGGGGGCCTTTGTGGGGAAGCTTCCTGGGCCTGGCACAGTCTCTGTCGTGGGTGAGGGAGCAGACTTGCGGTCTGGTGCCTGGGCCATCAAGTGGAAAGAATATGAAGTCAATGGATTCTCTCTGTAGGTAGATTTATCTAAGACTTGTCAGTGTATCCTCAGAACTGTTCCCTCCTCTGTGCCCAGCAGTGTCCTTTCAGTGCTCATTTTGTATCAGGTCAAACATATGTCTTACCTAAATCACTATTACCTCAACTTGTTGGAAATTTTTTAAGATTTCATGTGTTTTTTCTCTTATTTTTCTTTTTGAGGTTTATCAGATAATAGGTACTAAGAGAACATATTAAGTTAAATGCTTACTAAAACAAAATATTAACTTAGTAAACAGATGAACATTTTATAGAAATAATTTTTGTAGTTCTCACTGAGTATATTATAGATTCAAAAAATATGTACCCTCTATTAATCTCAGAAAATGGACTAGACACCCAGAAGAATTCCTCATCAAGCACTTACATGACTCCAAGTCTTTATACAGGTTACTTCCTTATATGTATGGACTGATCCTATGTCCTCTGTCCTGGAACCTCTCATTTATTTGGTAGGCATCACATCAATGTCAACTTCTCGGAGAGGTTTTCCTTGGCTCACTCAGCTATCTGTTAGCTGATCAGTGCTCTCATAGTTTTTCTCACATGCTATTCTTAATACTGAAATACATATCAGCCTAGCTCCTCCCAAAGCTATCAGACTTTGAGATAAAGATTCTGTCATGTTTAGTATATAATGTTTGATCTATAAATTAACTATTGAGGCTAGTTTTTTATTCTGCAAATGAAGAGAAATATCAGCCACAAATAAATATAAAAGCAGGTAGGTGGTCCCTAAATTAGGTATATTTGCCTTAGTATTATTAATCCTGATTTGAGGAAATGTGCCTTCTAGGAAATGTTCATCAAGAGACAACATTAAATTTGTATATGCTGAATGCCTTCTTGGCTGATATGAAGTGTTCAGATTGATGGAGGTGATTCTAAGAGTCACATTCACCATGTAGGAACACAAACTGAACACATTTGTTACTTCAATGTGACTACATACTCTCAATGCCATGCTTCTCCTGAAATCATAGTTAATGAAATAATATCACATTATCTGGAATATTTCCCAGCCTAAATAAGGAAGGAAAGTGCAGATCAAGTGATGATTTAGGTTAGGAAAAGATGCATCTCAACATCTATAAAGGATGTTTATCATTATCCTATAGACCTATCCCAGAATGTCTTAAAAAATACTAATCTATGAAGGTTTAAAAAGAACTACGACAAAAGCCAGACCCCTAACAAATAGACCACGTGTACTTGCATCATTGTGGAAAGATGAACATATATGACGTTTGTATAGACTACATAGAGTGGCAGGGCATTCTGACAGAATGAATGCAGAGATGTTGGAAACGCGGTATCTATTTCTTTTGTTTTGGCATCTCTGATAAGTGGGGAAGGTGGGATACAAAGCTGAGACAGTAAAGAAAACACTTTAGAAAATGGAAGAGAGAATCAATCAAACCTGAGCTTTAGCTTAGGAACCACCTGGAACCCAGTTTCTATTGTGTCATTAAGGATATGAAGCCAGATTTTGACTAAAAATATTTTTCTAGTAGGTCATAGCCACACTGCATTTCTATCAAAGAGGAAATATTTCAGCTGAAATAGTGTTCAAGGACCATGGGACATTCAGGGCAAGTTACTACTAAAATCACCCCCATGTCATGTATCACTTCCTACCAACTATTATTAGTCTTTGATTTGCAAACCCCCTCCATGATTTGCAAACCCCGCCCTCCATGAGGACAGTGAGCTTAGCAAAGCAGCTGGTGCATAAGGCAGGACATAAAATCTAAAAAATTTTCCCATTAAGACCTGCTGCACCTCACTTCCTGACTATTTTTAAAGAGGGAGGGCAAAGGACTGATGGCATTTCTCTAAAGGCAGAATTCTGTTCTGGTTATCTAATTAGGGAACTTAAATCTGGCTTATTAAGAAAATTGATTATTCTTTCTGGAAGTCAGGACCTAAACTTTTTTAGTCTTTCTGACATTTTTTTTCCTAGTAGGTGCTCATTTGTTTTAAGGAATAATTTGTTTTTGTAACTTTTTTAAAGGTAATTAAGCACACATAATTACACTTCTATAAAGAGCAAAGAAGACCAGAGAAGTAGGAAGGGAAAATCTCATCCTTCATCTATACTTCTTTTCTAATATTTTTTATTCTTATTCACAGAATCACAATCCATCAGTCCCCAGTCTGCAAGTCAGTTCTGATCCTCCTCTTTCACCTTTACTTTTCTATCCATAAAAATGCAAATGCCTATTCATTTCACCTTTTTAGTATCTCACACATGTGCCCCTCCCTTCTCTTTTCCTAAGATGCCATTTTTTTTTTTTTTTTTTTTTTGGCATCTTAGGAAAAGATGCCAAAATATACTTTCATTATGAAAACTTGCTTTACTAATAGAGGAGATCAAGTCATGCAGAGAAGGAAGGATTACAGATTTGGGGACAATAAATGATTCTGAACATCAACTTTGAAAAAAACCCAAAAACTATTGAGCCACAATAGCAACAAACTGCTCAATAACACTAACACTAAACACTAAAAAGCACTGTGAGCACACAGTGAAAATTAGGAGTCCTCAGAGGCATGGCTGTGTGACATTTATATGCAGTGTTCAGAGAACAGGGTGAAGCGTGACAGGATAGGAAGTTAAGAAAAAACAGTGATCAAAATCTTTACTGCAATGCAAATGCCCATATGCCTTTATTTAAATAAACAGTTAGAAAGTGGCCTTGGCATTGGTATACACAGAAAGGTAAATAAAGACAGGTAGGAAGGACATCATGGGAAGTTCTGAACAACTAGGTAGCTAGTAAGAGCAAAATCAGATTTAAAAAAATTGAGATTTAAGAAAAACTACCAAAGCAATATCCTCATGGTTATTGCTGAATTCACAGAAGTTGGCAGCTGGACTTAAAGCAAGGTCTGTGATGAAATCACTGACCTAAAGCTGAAGTCACCCAGGAAGAAGTTCAGAATGGCAGGAGAAAGATCAGTAAATGGCACTGGTGACCATGTGAGAGTGTGGGAATTAAAATAACCAACTGTACAAGAAACATCATTTGTCTGTCTTGTTTTGGTTTGGTTTAATATCACTGTCATCAGGATTTGCAGTAGATAACTTTGGCAATATCTGAAAAGATGGTGGATTCATTTTTAAGTTTTGTAAAACTCATCACATGAATTTCAATGAAAATCCCATAAAAATGGAAAATTAAATGCTATATGTTTATATTGTTCAATGAAAGATTCCAGTAAAGTTATTTAGGTTTCCTCCTACATGATAAAAATTTCCTATCCTTTCCTCATGATCACCTCTTCCTCCAAGAATAAAAAAAGTATAAGCATAAACCAAGATAATTTAAATTAATTTTGAGAATTTCAGAAACATCAGTACAGTACAATGGCAACAATCTGATATATATGTTATATTATATGTAAAACCAGAATTGAGAATGAGCTGATCTACAAAATTCATCTCTATTCTATTGTCTGTAACTGTGGAGCTATACGTACTGCACAAAATGCTAATTAGCAATCTGATACTGATACCATTGCTTCCACCCAGGAAAGTAAAATCTTGGACCATATCCTCATGTCCACATCAACATCCATATCCGTTTTCAGTTATAAGCAGAAAATCTCAAGCTTTCTTCAGCCCTGCAACTAGCCTTGGGATTTTTGAAAATGAATTATTTTGGGAAGTTATTTTCCATTTATCTTGCATCTGATGTCCTTCAGTTCTGTGACCCTGGTTGCTGGCAACAGAAACCATTCTAGGCAGATTTGTTCTAGTTTATGGAAGTGAAGCAAATTTAGCAGACAATTAAAACAGCCCACTGATTCACATTTCCCCTATAATGTCCAGAGTACCCAGGCACAGTTCTTAAGTAATGGGACAATGTGGCCTTGGAAAGGCTCACTCAAGGTCAAGAGCCCTGATGTAACAATTTAGTTGTGCCTGAGCACATTAATAACAGTTGGGCACCAAGTTCCTTTGACATTCTGTCTGATCCCAAACAGTAATTTTTAAAGCTAGGAAAGTAAGTCACATGTACACAGTCTTTTGTAATTTGCAATGTATAATACTCACACACCAATATAAAAAAAATATCTCCCAGAAAATCTTGTAAAGTTAGGAGACCAAGTATAAGTCACCACTTTCCTTCACTATAAGAGGAATATCAGACTAAAAGATGTAAAATTATTTGTCCAAAGTCACGCATCTAGAAAGGGAATGAGCAGGGGAATTATCAGATTTCCTAACTGTTCACCCATGATTGTTTGGTTATATCAAGACAGTCCTGCCATAGCCAAGCCAAGTCTAACCAATATCACAGATCAGAAAACTTGCTTGAAAAAACAGAAAAAGTATTTTCCAAAGTGTGATCCATTAATATTAACAGAAAAGTTAACATGTGATCCATGTTTATGACTTGCCAGACATATCTAATCACTTTATATGAATTAGTTCGCTTAATTTTCATAATACTTCCAGGAGTTGCTCATTTTCTCAGACATGAAAACTGAGACATATTATGCTCATTTTCAAAATGATGAATCAGTTCTTAAAGGCATTAAATAACTTGCCCAAATTTACACAACTATACATAAGAGCTTAAAGTTGAATTATGTATCAAAGCCAAACTCTCTCAAAGTCTATAAAACAGG
Source organism: Noctilio leporinus (assembly GCA_004026585.1). Taxonomy (NCBI): domain Eukaryota; kingdom Metazoa; phylum Chordata; class Mammalia; order Chiroptera; family Noctilionidae; genus Noctilio; species Noctilio leporinus. The sequence goes on along the minus strand of PVIW01004389.1, from coordinate 78,784 downwards.
AAGAATTACCCCTCAAAATGACACAGCATTTAACATTTTGCTTATAATTCTGCAATGTGTAAGAGCAGCATGTCCCATCCAAAAATAAAACTGAGTGTCAGTCGAAATTTCCCTTGGGCCACACATAATAAACCGCAACAGGAGAGGGGACTAAGCCCATGAAGAAACATCAACTTAGGAGAAAATTAAAAAACAATTCTGATTTATTACAACTCAAAGGAAAGATGTGTAAATATTACATAAAAGCCGAAAGAAACCAACGTCAACAAAAAGCATGTGTAATTGTAAACCATTTCTTTCAATGTACTATCTTAGAAACTAAAAATCATGTAGTCCTTTAGCTGACCAGAGAATAAAATCCAGCATGTACATCAGTGTTTGCTTCATGCACAAAGGGTATCTTTCAAAATGAAACACTAACATACATCAGGAACTGAACAAATAATCAAGGTCTAGACCACTGTGATTTCCCTTGCGTGATGTGGACAATTGGGAGCACTGTCGCAATACTTTACCCAGAGGGCTCAAGAAAGTAAGAAGGGGTATGGATTCAACTTTAGATGTGACATGCTTCGGGGTGACCGGCATCCATCTGTGCTATTGTGCTATGTTGACTGAAAATACTATTCTCATACCCAGCCCTTCTCATGTTGTCTTAGATCAGAGAGAAGAGACACCCAATGGGGCCAAAAGCTCCCATATATTAAAGGAAGGGATATCTTTTTTTTATTTATTTTTTTAATTTATTTATTTCAACGTATGGTTGCTTTTCACCTGCCTCCAGCCACAGACCTGACTGGAGACCTGGTTTGCAACCTTGTTATGTGCCCTGGCTGAGGAATCGAACCTGGGACCTTTGGGTTCTCAGGCCAGCACCTTATCCACTGTGCTACCAGCCAGGGCAGGAAGGGATATCTTATATAATATCTGATATGTATGTTATATTATATGTAAAACCAGAATTGAAAATGAGCTGATCTAGAAAATAACTGAATTATAATCTCTAAACTTGAAAATACCATGCACTCTATGGTCAATTAATATTCGACAAAGGGGGAAGGAACATAAAATGGAGTAAAAACAGTCTCTTCAACAATTGGTGATAGGAGAACTGGACAGCAACATGCAAAAAAATAATAATAAAACTAGACCACTAATTTATACCATACACCATAAAAGTCCTGAAGAAAAATACAGGCAGTAAAATTTTAGATATCCTATGCAGAAATATGTTTACTGATAATTCTCCAAGGGCAAAGGAAATAAAAGAACAAATAAACAAATGGGACTATATCAAATTGAGAAGTTTCTGTTCAGCTAAAGAAAACACCAGCAAGTTTCAAAGGGAACCAACTGTATGGGAAAACATATTTGCCAATGATACCTCAGACAAGGGTTTGATCTCCAAAATATAGAAAGAACTTAGGCAGCCACTCAACACCAGGGAGACAGCCCAGTTAAAAAATGGGCAAAGGACCTGAACTGACAACTCACTGAGGGAGACGTACAAAGGGCCCAAAGGCATATGAAAGAATGCTCAACATCACTAGCCATCAGAGAGATGCAAATTAAAACCACAATAAGATACTACCTCACACCTGTCAGAATGGCAATCATCAACAAATCAATAAACAACAAGTGTTGGCAAGGATGTGGGGAAAAGGGGACCCTGGCGCACTGTTGGTGGGAATGCAGGCTGGTGCAGCCACTATGGAAAACAGTATGGAGTTTCCTTTAAAAAATAAAAATGGAACTGCCTTTTGATCCAGCAATTCCACTACTAGGACTACCCAATGAATCCTGAAACACCAATTCATCAGAACCTATGTACCGCTATGTTCATAGCAGCACTATTTACAATAGCCAAGTGCTAGAAATAGCCTAAGTGCTCATCAGTGGATGGTTGGATCAAAAAACTTTGGTACATTTACACAATGGAATACCACACAGCAGAAAGAAAGAAGGAACTCCTAACCTTTGCAACAACATAGATGGAATGAGAAAGCATTATGCTTAGTAAAATAAGCCAGTCAAAGAAAGACAAATACTATATGATCTCACCCTTTTCAGGACAGTAATGAACAAAACAAACAAATAAGCAAAACAGAACCAGATACATGAATACAACGAATAGACCTTCAGTGAGCAGAGAGGAGGGAGGAGGAGGAGGCAAAGAAGGGGAGCAGTTTAGTCAAGGAACTAGCATGGAAGAACCATGAACATGGACAAGTGGGATTGACCTTTGGGAGAGTGGATGGGTGCAGAAGGGGCCAGAGAGAAGGAAAAAGGGGATGGATGTAATAAAACAACAATAAAACTAAATCAAAAATACATAAATAAATGAATAAGTAAATAAATAGAAAATACTGTGCCTCAGAGAAGATAAAGAAAGACAGACAGTGGCATCATGTAGGTCTTGACATGGAAACTCAGCATATATGGCTTTGTGGCTACAAAGAACTCTTCAGATCTGAACAGCAGTTATGATATGTTGGAAGAACACTGACACTGGAGCCAGAAAACTCCACTACCTGCCATTCCCTCAGTGTCTGACTGGGCCATCCACGGAACCCCAGCTTTCCCACAGGGCTCTCATGAGGAAGTAAAGGTAGTGTGTACGAGTGCACTTTACACATTTCCAAGCATGACACAAACATGGAACCTAATTATCTTCCTGCCCATTGTCACTCTCGCCACTCAAAAACTAAGAGAACCAGTTCAGGAAGCTGAGTGCTGAGCCATATTATGTTCTGACTCTGCCATTGATACACGACACAACTTAAAGGAATGAATTGATCAGATTTTTCCAACCCAATTCTGTCCATACATTTAGAAATCATAAATAAGGGGCTGGCTTTTCATGTGCAGTTCAATAAAGAAGTCAGCAAGAGACTGACTCATAAAACAAATATGTTTTTTATTAAAATGAAAGAAAAAAATAACACCCCTCAGAGGGAACAGCATAGGCATAACTTTAGCCCTATGTTCATGCCTGTTGTGACTTACCAAGTAGCAAAACTTACTCTATTATGGGGCCCACTCAGACCTTCCTCATGTTCATAGTCTTTCGTTGTTTTCTACCTCATGTGTCATATCTAGAAAGTCTTATTGAAGGCCCAATTTTTATGGCTGCTAGATGTGCCACAAATTGCCCAATAATCTTTGGAAGCTGATGTTATCATAGGAATTCAAAACAAGAAGTTGCAAATATTCTAACCATTGGCCTTATCAAACAATTCCTGTTCCAAGTGTTGTTTGAGGCAACAGCTTCCACTCCCCTACCCCCCAGAGATAAAAGCATGCATGCGTCTGGAACTTATTAAAGGAAGCTGGAGATCTTAACATTTTCAAGGACAGGAAAAAACCTCTACATATGGTCTCTGGTGTCTGCACAACCCATGTTTGATATATGTAAGCTCAAAAGCATTTGGAAAAACACTTTTAGGTCATATTAATGAACTTTATAGCCAGTATGCATATTGCCATTATTGAAGTAAAAATGAGCAATTTAATGTGGTATAAAAATAAAAGAGCCCTGGCTGGTAGCACAAGGCTCCGGCCTGTGAACCCAAAGGTCGCAGGTTCGATTACCCAGCCAGGGCACATAACCAGGTTGCAAACCAGGTCTCCAGCAGGTTCATGGCTGGAGGCAGGTGAAAGGCAGCCATACATTGATGTCTTTCTCCCTCTCTGCCTCTCTCCCTTCCCCTCTTTCTAAAAATAATGAAATAAAATCTTTTTAAAAATAAATAAATAAATAAAAAGAAAATGTTTATTAATATAGTAACAGTAATTTTGTAAGGTACAATTTTATAAACTACACATATTCTTATATAAATGAAATTACTTGCTTTTACATTACATTTGTATAGAACTTGAACATTTTCAAAATACTCTCTTCAGTCCTTATAGTAAACTTGTAAATAGAGTAAATATTAGCAGTATTCTCATTTTACAGAAAAGAACATGAATTTCAAAGAAGTTAAAAACTCTTTTAGAGATCTTTGGAATCAGTCTATTGTTTTGCATTCAGACTGTGTGCTATTTGTATTTTAAATTATGCTGGTGAAGCATTTATCTCATGCTACAGAATTAAAAATTAAGATGGGTTCTGAAAAGAACAACTGTCACAATTATTCTTGACCCATATAAGCAAGATGTGAGATGGATTAATAAATACTAGATAGCCCATTGGAAGAATAGTAAGAATAATGCAAGAATTATATCAACAGGAATTAGTGTTTGCTGAGTGCTCATCATACCATAAACCAGGTGCGTTTCTTGGCATCTGACATGTATTCTCTCACGAAATCTTCATAGCACCTCTGTGACTTACACTTACCCCTGTTTCACACAGATTTTAATTTTTAAAAGTAATAAAATACCATTTCACTTACTTTCTAGATCAGTGTTTCATAAAATATGTCAAACATTTATGGCTTATTACATGAAATGATAAAAGTTTCAGACTTAAAAGTGATTTGGTTTAGGTATATTATATTAATGTGAAATGTAGGTTTAATCATAATTTTCATAGAAAACCCAGTTATTCTGTTAATAATCAAAATGTTCTTTTTTTTAAGGTTTTATTTATTATTTTTAGAGAGCGGGGGAGGGAGGCAGAGAGGGAGAGAGACATCAATGTATGGTTGCCTTTCACCTGCCTCCAGCTACAGACCTGGCTGGAGACCTGGCTTGCAACCTGGTTATGTGCCCTGGCTGGGGAATTGAACCAGCGACCTTTGGGTTCACAGGCTGGCACCTATCCATTGTGCCACCCTCCAGGGCTCACAACGTTCTTATGGCCATAGAAGCTCTTTGCTGGACTGCACCAGGTGTTTCCGGTCTGCTGCCATTCGTTATCAAGGTGCATTTAATCTTGCTTACTTTATACTATTTCAATGTTGTTTACCATTATTAAATTTGTGGTTTTATTATCATTGTTACATTTCTTAAAAACCCCATTTTGCCAAGAGAAAAAATACATGGTTTCTTAGTGATTCACTGAAGCCCAATAGTAGAGAAAGAAATAGTAACAAACACTAGAACTAAAAATAACTGATTAAAAAGGGGCTATTTTTCAAAGTAACAGTCCTTATAGCAAAAAAATAATTATATTGAATATTGTTGCTTAGAAGTTTATAAAAAGAACCTCAAAATAAATAATACCTCTGATAACTGAAAAGAAAGAAAAATGAGCTTCTAGCAAAATTCTATTTTCAAATAACTCTACAGGGTATCACATGATATAATACAATGGGGAAAACAATTACTATCACATACATATGTAACAATATTTTGATTTATAGCTGGACAAATCATTAGAGAGAATCATATCTGGACAATTGGTTCATATGCAAGGGACAAGTGGGAATAGCTTCTTGTTTATTTACCACTAAAGTCTATGCAGACTTTGGTGTTTTGGCGTAATTCACAATATTGTGTGAATCTGAATCAGAACATAGGTGCATTGGAACAAGATGTGTTGAAATCAAAATGGGTAACAGGGCACTGGTTTGGTTCTGTTTCATTTTGGTGTGTGTGTGTGTGTGTGTGTGTGAAAATGCACTTGAAGTAAGAGGTCTCAACTAAATGCCAAGACATAAAGTGCTTTATTCATGGAGAACAGACAGTGTTAACAATTTACAGTCTGATCTTGATTTAGCATTACAGGAAATAATGAACATTTTGAATAAAATTCAATCTAAACCATTAGATTACATCATTTCAGAGGGCAGTCTTCAGAACCATGTAGTAAGTTTTTTCTGACACCAAAATTAGAAAAGAATGATGCACTTTAGAAGAGAGATACAGTTTTTGCACTGAGTTATGAGATCAATCTATTTCTTCAGGCCACTGATAATGCTACAAAGGCTATTTCTATTATCACAAAGGCCTTGCCTGCTTAGCTTTCTTCTCCAATATATTCAGTGTTTTATTGCTCAAGCCTATCATTTTAGTGTCTACATATCAAACATGCTGTAGGCAAGATACTAGGACTTATTAAGACCAAATTGAGGAGCAAAAATTCCACTGCTGAGAGATTCATAGTTCAGTAACATCAAAGAAATGCGCTTATCAAAAGAAATGTTATGTCAAATATTAAAATATATTAAAGCTAGTAGATAGAGACTTTCAAGATTAAATGCTCCAATCACATGATTTTATAAATGAAGATATAGAGACCAAGAAAGGACCATCATCATAAAGTCAGAGTAGTGTAGTTTAAATTAGAGCCACAGCTTCCTAATTCCTTACCCAAATACTATTTCCAATATATCCCACCCAACTTCATGTTAGTATTCTTACACTGACTTAAAAACAAGGTAGCCTCATGAAAGAGCTGTCTTCAAAATTATTAAGTGCATAGAATGGCATTTTAAAATATCTAATTATGAGGAGTATCATAGGGAGAAACTCATGTTCTAGGGGCAGTGACAATTTAAATTCAACAAACCTACTGAGTTAGTACCAAGTGAGAAGGCCCAAACAGTGAAGTCAGCCATGTGTGAATGTTGAGGACAGAGACTCATACATAACAACCTGGAAACCATAGGAGATATTGATGAAGGGAGTATCACATTTGTTCTGGGACAACGGGAGAGGGAAAAAGGGATCACTATTTAGGAGTATTTTTTCTTACTTTAATTCCTACCTTAATTGGTTTCCCATATGTAACATAGTAGGTAAAACTTTATTAAGTACCTGAGTGGGAAAATGGACAAAGATGAACAACTATTCATTTAACTGTTAAGAGTTAAATCACTGTGTTCCATATAGGTTCTCCTTTATGGACCTATAAACACGTGAAAGGGCAACTGGTGGCAACTTCATGTAAGTGCTGGGATAATTTACATCTCAAAAGCAGGAGCAGGAGAGAATACTCTTAGTAACTTGACATGAACTATAGCACAGTCTAGTTGATCTACATAGCTTTGATTTAGTGGTGGTGAAAGCTGACTAGAGATTTTTTATTAGAGTTTGTAAAGGCTTTTCTGTAGCTTTCCCCAATTAAGCATTGGTAACCAAGTTAATCCAGTGTTTTGTGATCAAGTCCACTCAACTTGTGTTCATCATTGGCATTATAATTTAAAGTTTAGACGAAGAGTCTGCATGAAGACTTCTGGATCTGAACAAGATGGTGTCAACTCATTTCTCTCCTACCTCTTCTTATGTACACCTGAAAATGCTGGACCAACTACAACAGGCAAACACAAGAAGACTCAGAGCTGGCAAGAAGAGACTGGCGAGGGACCCAGCACTTGGACATAGCAGTACACTTCCTGGGATTTCTTTTTGTCTTTTTTATATTCATATATCTCAGACAGGACTCAGCAGAAGCCTGCTACCTGGAAATGTCAATGGGAGCAGACAAAAAAGGTCCCCTACCACTAAAAGCATGTTTTCTCTATTTAAAGGACCAGGAAACTTAAGGCATGGCAGAATAGAACTGTTTGTGGTAACACCTGCCCAACTCCAGTCAAATACCCAAATATCGGGGAATAAAAGCATGTACCGCTTTCCCCTAGCCTTGGTCAGCAGGTAGGGCTGGGGCTTCTGCTCCTCTCCTTCCCAGGGGTAGCAGCCACTGCTCCTCCTCTCAAATAGAGAGTAAAGGAGGAATCTTAGAGAGGAGGGGCCAGATAAAAGGATCCTTTAAATATTCTTTAGTAATATTTCATGTTAAATTTTTTTTAATGTATTTTATTTATTTTGTTACTACAGTTGTTCCAATTTTCCCTCTTTTGGCCTCCTCCTTCCAGTACCCATTTTCTCCAGCAATGCCCCCCTTAGTTCATGTCCATGAGTCATGCATATAAGTTCTTTGGCCTCTCCACTTCCTTTAAATATTCTTAACTATGAAGCCCTAGGTAGACTGCATAACAACCCAATGTGCAAATGAACGTCAGCAAAAGGTTTCAGAACTGAACTACAATGTGGAATGTGGTTACATTTTCAGATTGGCCTCTGAATAGCACACAATTAATTGAAGCAAATTAGGCTCGCTCCGCAAACACTCTGTAAATAAAGATGAGTTTTCTGAATATATTGTGATGCACTTGCTAAGAAAATGTACCCACTTTCAATTCCTAAGCATGGATATTCCAATCAATTGTTAGACATTTAACTTCAAACTCTCATTGGTACTCTGTAACCATAACTAAATTCTCTTTTTTAAAAGATTTTATTTTTTATTTCCAGAGAGAGAGGAAGGGAGAGAGGCAGAGAGAGAGGGAAACATCAATGTATGGTTGCCTTTCACCTGCCTCCAGCCATGGACCTGGCTGGAGACCTGGCTTGAAACCTGGTTATGTGCCCTGGCTGGGGAATTGAACCAGCGGCATTTGTGTTTACAGGCTAGTGCCTTATCCACTGTTAAATTTTTTTATAATAAATATTTAATTGTTTATGCTTTTACAGTTCCAATGTTTCCTTCTTTGCCCCCATCCACCCAGTCCACCTACAACTCTTACAATCCCCACACCATTGTCCATGATTGTCCATGGGTCATGTATATATGTTCTTTGACAAATTCCTTTACCATCTTTAAATCAGTAAATTCTTTTTGGATGTTATCACAGAGACACTTGAGCCAGAAATCAGAAGACTGATGTAGATCATACATGTGAATATTGTAACTACTAAATATTATATGAGTGTGCGTTTCTATGTGTACCAGACCTTGGTACTGTTTTTATTTGTTTTTCCTCTCTCTTTCCTTTTTAGCATTATGTGAATTACTTATAGGAAGTGTACTAGTAACCCTGGCTAAGATTACTTTAATCAGACTTAAGAAGAAGGATAGAGAGAGAATTGCATGTATTTCCCAGTGACATAGTCTGTGACAATCCACCATCTGTGGGTGAAGACAAATTTTCATTTCATAAGATTATGGTGTCCTGGTAAGTCTGGACTGGAAAATATATTAAATCTTATCTATTTTAACAGTGCTATAATGATTGAACATTAAATGCAACCTACCTATTCAGCATTTGTCTGATTCATGTTCAAATAACTTTTGGGATTCCAATATCTGAACAGATGCTAGGGATAGGAAAGTCTTTTGTGTTTGAACCAAGATTTGGTTCTTTATAACTTCTGTTACTTGGTTTTACCTCCTCAATTGATCTACCATTAAGATCAAGAACTATTGTCTCCAATGATGACATTTTTTTTTTTTAAAGATTTTATTTACTACTTTCAAAGAGAAAGGCAGGAGGGAAGGAAGAAAAGGAGAGAAGCATCAGTGTATGGTTGCCTTTTACCTGCCTCCAGCTGGAGACCTGGCTTGTAACTCCAATGATGAATTTTTAAACCTCTTTTTTGTTGTTGTTTAGTCCATTTTGAACATGAGTATGAAATACTCATCCATATTTCAACTGTTTCTCATATAACATATTTATGAGGTTTTTTTTTTTTTTTTTTTATCTATCTTTTGGTTCTTCCTGAACATGCCCTGTTTTACCCTGTATCTCTTAAAGTGCTACCAAACTAGACACTAGTGTAGCCTTCTTGAAAGGTTTACTTTAAAGTAATTGACTGTCATCCATAGGTGAATATTGGCATTAGACACACTGGAAGAATTTGTGTTTTATGGCCTTTTCAACTCCATTTATCTCAATTCTATTTTATATTCCCTTTGCATTATTTCATCAATTTTTCTTTTCCATAGGAAGATTATTGGCTCTATTTGTCAGTCCACTAAAGTATTTTAGTATTTCTGGCTAGCGAAGATAAAAGAGCTGTTATAAACCATGTGGTCTAATGTCACCCTTTATTATTTATTATTTATTGCTGTCCAAATGAAGACAGCAAGGCATACACAGTAAAGTTTGTGACAGAAATGGAACCTCAATTACTGGATTTCCTAGCCTCATAACCCTCTGCATTTTTATTTGAGCTCCTCTCTCATTTACCTGTTGTACAAGAGGCAGGCTCATTTGTGGTATTTGTGATGATGAGATATTTGTTGATTTCCAAACTTAAGCCATCTCCCATGGCTTAAGAGTAGGGTAGGAAAAAAGCTTATAAGGATTTAAAATTCCCAAGATGTGTTAGTCTATGAGGAGAGATTATATCCATTAATATGAAACAGAGAAAGGTTGGAATGTGTTTGAACAGAGTCCCACTTTTTGAAAAATACAGAGAAGAAGTCACAATATCACAGAAATTGTGAAATCAAAGGGCTGAAGAATGTAGTTGGAGAAGGGAGCAAAAGGAATTTTCTTGACAACAAACAAACGTACCAAGATCTTATTAAGAGGATGATTTCTGTTTTGACCCAATGGTGACAGGAGGCTGGTTAGTACGTTCTCCAAGGAATAAAGAATTGGACATGAAGATAGTGACTCAAACTCAGCAGGTCAAGTTCTTGTTTAGTGTGTTTCCAAGTTTTTTGTACCTACTGTATATGTTAATAGCTTCTCAGCTTATCATGATATATTTGCCAATTATTTTGCCTTTCATCTTTCTTCACAAGTTTGCCCTCCGCCTAGTTCTGTGTCACTGCTGAACTAGGTGAGCCACAATCTTTTTTGTCTGTCTGTTTGTTTATCAACTTCTCACAAGAACCTTGTGAAGTAGTAGGCATAACTATAATCCCATTTTTTAAGTAAAAAGCTCAGATTCACATAGGTGAGCTTCATGTGTCATATTATTAATAAAAGACAGGACTTTTATGAATATAGAAGTAGGTTTTAATGGTAAGACCCAGTACGTTTTTCTGATAAAGTCAGAAAATTGTTTAACACGTAATAGCTGGGTGAAGTGATGAATATTTTATTTTTGCTTTTATGGACATGATTTAGTCTTCCATTATGATTTTATTTCCTCCTCTTCCCTATCCTCATCCATTATGTATGCTTATTCCTCACACATGACTTTAAAAAATATTTTTACATTTCATCTTTACATCAACTCTATGAATTAGATATTATTATTATTATTTTTTATTGTTATCTATCTTTTCACAGTGATATTGAGTCACAGAGAGGGTAGGTAAGTTGGTAAACTGTAAAAGGGAAGGTCAAACTACATCTAGGATTTCAAAGAAACCTAAGATGGGGTGATGACAGTTCCCTTAACAAGCTTAAAAAGTCACTAAAACCACAAGCTGGACTTAGCTTTGAGGTGGTACATGAGTACTTATAATTATAATAAAGGTCAGATTCCCTGAAGGCATCATTTACTATATTACCACATAATTATTTTTTCCAAGCCTCAGAATAGTATATATTATGTTAAAATATATAATTAATCAAATGTATCCTTAAAACATCCTATACTCTGAAGTGAATGAATTCTTCAAAATTTCTGTATCTCTTCTTCTAATTGTTTTTTCCCATCTAAAAGTTAGAAATTACCAGCTAAGTGGAATTTCTCTTACACCATAAATCTTATGTCTTTTTCATATCTAATTCCATTACTTTGAAATAAAAACATCCCTGAAGTACCATCACATCATCTGTTATAGTCTGAATGTTTGTAGCCTCCCAAAATTCCCATGTTGAAACCTAGCCTCCGAGCTGCTGGTGTCAGGAGGGGGTAAACCTGGGGAGGTGGTTGGGTCACCAACGAATGCAGAGCCTTCAGGACTGGAATTAGTGCCCTTATGAAGGAGGGCCTAGAGAGCTTCCTGCCCTCTCCCACCATGCAGGGGGACAGGGAGATGTGTCTCCAGAAAGCAGGCCTCCCACCAGCTGGCCCTCCTGCAGCCAGAAATGTGAGAAAGGAATGTGTGTTACTTAGAAGCTAGCCAGTCTGTGGGTATTCTGTTTCAGCTGCCTGAGCTGACCAAGAGTGCCTCTGACTCTCCTTCCATCACTACATCATTCTTTTTTCCTCCGACCCACCTCATTTCAACCACTGTCCAGACTTCTACAGGTTGACATGTTGGGTTTCAGTCAAGCTACTTTCCACGAATATACGTGAACTATATTGATTCTGGAGTTTGGAGTTCATGATGAGCTGGTGCTAGTTCATAATCCTAAAGCAGTCTGTCCAGTCCTGTTCGGATGGTAAGCAGAGGAAGCCAGACATCCTGCTTTCTCCTGCACACAGAGGAGAACCAGCTCTGGAATATGAGCCCAGTGATTTGCATCTTGGAGAATGAGGCTCTATTTCCAATGGATTTCCCCTCATAAAAAGTGTCAAGCTGTAGCCAAACTTTCTCATAAATAACATGATTTATCAGTGGGCACATTGCCATCTAGCATATATTGTCAAAAGTTGATTTTGTACTTTCCTAACCTTAATGCCCACTTATCTTAAACATGGCTAAGTGTTTAAATCAGTGGTTCTCCATGTGGGGTGATTTTGACCCCTGAGACATTTTACAATGCATGAAGACATCTATTGCTGCCCCAGCTTGGAGCACAGTGGAGTACGCTGATGATGTTATCTAGTAGTGACAGCTGGAGTCGCTGCTCACAAAAATGCATGGAACAGCCCACCACAATGAAGAATTACTTATCACAAATAGCAATAAGCCAAGGTGGAGAAACGCCAGCTTAAATGCCTACTGACCTAAAACACATAGACCCTACTGTGTAAGTAAGCCGTCAGTAATCCTATAAAAATCAGGATTGACTATGAAGGTCAATCCTGGTGGCATGTGCTCAAATCAAATGCTGATTGTTGATCCTGGGTCTAGTCTTAGAAATATTATTAAGAAATAGTTCTTGCTTCATTGGAGAAATAATTACTTTGGTGTCCTGGACTCATCTTTGATACCATAATTTGACATCATTTTTCAAAACAGCCAAATTTGGTTTTAAGGTTATTTGTGTTTCTAGTCCTAATCATGTGTTGATTTCCTCATGCAAGCCTATTGATCTTGGCAGAGAGAGAGCTAAAAATCTAGCATTCAAGCAAGAATAAATTGAACTTGGCTCAATTAATTTTATGATTCAGGGTTTGTTAACAGTTTCTCTGCTTTGTTTTGGATTTACTTATTTTATTCTATCTTTTGCTATTTTTCCATTCCTTTCCAGAGTTCCAGGATAATTCCACTGCAATCTTCCGCAGTGTCCCATTACTTGCACAGAAATTGAATCTATTATTTGCAGATGATGAATTCCAGCAGGATCATTCTGATAGCCCTGAACTTCTGGAAAATCTGACATCTTGGATCCCCCTCTATCTGGCTCTTATTCCTTTATTTCCCTTCCAAAGAAGATTCTTTGCCTCATCCATTTTCATTAGGTTTATGGGGAAACAGCATTGACCAGGTTGCCATTTCTGAGCTTTTTCCCAGAAGTGGGCAGAATAGTGCCATGAGGAGCAACACTGCATAAAAAGATGATAGCTTTTGTTTTCAGGGTCTATGCCATTTAGCAAATAATGTCAGTGGCATATTACGTGTTTTAACTTTGTTGAGTTTATGTTTTCAGTGTGGGTATTATAAGTAGTGGTCATCAGCAATGGTACAGAGGTGAGAGACTAGAGTTTTTAAATTCTAATCTTGGTTCTTGAATTAAATTGCTAGATAAATGTAGAAAACTGGATTTGCTTTTGGGTTTTGTTTACCACCTATAAAAGGGAATGGTTGGAACACTCATGTTCCATGAATGGGACAGGGAGCAGTTGAAGAAAGATAGGGAGTTAAGGGGCTGGGGTGGGGTGGGGAATATCTTCCCCAACGTATGTCCCAGTCTTACACAAGGTGTATGAGGAAAATGGACACAAAAAGAGTTTCAAAGAAGTAGAAACTCATGTCTGTGTGGCAAATTAAATAATAAGAGGCTATATGGCCTTCATTGTATTAAAGCCAGAAACCTGACATTGTCTCTATACTATCTGCATTTCTCTTCCCTCTGTTGATCTCATTAACCCTTTCCTTTTCTAATGTAATTTCACTATGTAGATCACCAATAGGACAAGGGATGGGGTAGGAGAGGGAGGAAGACAGAAATTAAGTAAGGAAAACAGAAATAAGTATAGCAGAAAAAAGTGCAGTCAAGTGAAATCAGCTTCTTCCAACAATAGTCTGTTGCTCTCAGCAATTCTAAAAACTGAAAATCATACACACCACACTAAGTGTGCCACTCAGGAGGTTAAATCTGAATCACTTTTTAAAAGATATGTCTGGGCCATCTGGCAAATGAGGGCTAGGGCTCATGGAATTCACAAAGCTGGGAAGTCAGACAGCAAGAAAAGAGGGATAAATAAATGGAAAGAAAAAGAATTACAGGAGGAAGGCTGAATGGGAAAAAAAAAAGACAGGATAAATTATTTTTCCCAGTTGAGAAATGCAAAATTTTCCACCAGACAATTGTGACTCTTGGCTGAGTGGTCCATGCATCATGTGAATGAAAATGTAGAGTGGGTGGGACAGTGAAGGGAGCTCTGTAGTGTGTCTGCCTTGTCCTGTCTTTGAAGGCAAAAGGTCCACTGCATAACCCCTGGCTGGTGGCACAGTGGATAAAGCGCCAGCCGGCGAACCCAAAGGTTTCTGGTTCAATTCCCAGCTAGGGCAACATAACCAGGTTGCAAGCCAGGTCTCCAGCCAAATCGGTAGCTGGAGGCAGGTGAAAGGCAACCATACATTGATGTTTCTCTCCCTTTCTGCCTCTCTCCCTTCCCCTCTCTCTGAAAATAATAAATAAAATCTTTAAAAAAAAAAAAAAAAAAAAGGGCCCACTGCAGGTCTCAGCTGCACCACTGGTTAACCACACTGTCCCAGTACAGAGGCTGCCACACCCATTCACACAGAGGTAGCCACAGCCCTGGCAGAGTCTAGAACGTGCATATCTGCATCTTGGACCTAACATTCTTTGCTGACCTACCTTGATTTGTCATCTTGATTTGTCACCCACCATGATTTGAACCTCTGAGGCCAGTGTTATTAGTTATCAAGTGACAGGGACTGACTCCTTCATGATCTCTGAGGGACCTCTGAGCTATGGCATTTTTCCATAGTTGGAATAATGACCACTCCACACTAGCTAGACCACATTTCTTGAGTAAAATATGGTACTCCACCCCTACTTCACTGTTGAAAGCAATTATTTTTCCCTGAAGAGTGTTGAACAAGACGTTCTGTTGAAGTCCCTACCAGCTCTACGATCTGTGAATCTAAGAAATCCACAGTTCTCTCAAGTCCTTAGTAATACAAAAGAACCATTATTACACCAAATCTGATGGGTTTTCTCTGTAGGTGAACCCACCCACCTTTCAGAATTTTTCAAGGCCCTCCCATGAAGCAAGCTGACATTTTATCAAACATTCCCAAAATAATTCCACAGGACTATCCTTTTGGAATTTATCAGTGAGCAAATGATATAGTGACAGAATACATTTGATTC
Organism: Noctilio leporinus; assembly: GCA_004026585.1. Lineage (NCBI taxonomy): Eukaryota > Metazoa > Chordata > Mammalia > Chiroptera > Noctilionidae > Noctilio > Noctilio leporinus. The sequence continues at coordinate 63,479 of PVIW01004389.1, read as the reverse complement.
TCAAAGATGGGATCAGTAAAGAGAGACAAGCAGTTTATTATTTTCTTTAAAGCTGTAAAGGAATCCCTGATTTACCAACTGAGATAGGAGAAAACTTGCCAGCAATTGCTACCCTCATTAAATTAAACTCGAAGCTTCTGTGGCTCTTCCTGTAATTGAAATGAATAAACAGCTGCCTGGGTCTCCAAATGGACACACCCCTCCCCCAACAGAAGGGGACAATTGGGATTCTAACTCTTTAGCACACTAGACCTAAGCACTGGCTAGACAGCGAATCACCCAGGTTTCCTTCCTAAGAATTGGGGCAGACTGAGAGATGGTGACTCAGGGATTTTGATGAGTCAAGCCCCCAAAATGGCTTAATCATGAGAAGGGGGGGAAAAAGGAAAAAGGAAAAAACAGAAAAAGCCTCATTCCCTGAGGAAATAACCACTAGGAAGATTTTAGAATGGTCATTTCAAGAAGACGTACACTCAACCTCCAATTTGAAATAATGTAGAGAACAAAAGGCGCATAGCCTACCTATAGGTAAAAAGAGCTGTAAATATGGGATTTCTGGAAAGATTTTTTATTTGGAGCCAACAGCATCTATATCATGCAGTTGTGGCCTAGGATTTCCATTTGCTGTTGTTAAGGCATTCATCTAGAAAGAAACAGGAGTTCATAAAACTGAATAAAAGTGGGAAAACCTTGAGCTTTTCTTCTTCTTTTTTCTTTCTTTTCTTTTTTTCTTTTTAACTTTTCTAGAAACCACGGATAGAATAGATTATTGTCAGGAAAAGAGGCGTTTAGACAGATGATTCTCGCAAGGGGATAAAATTGCTTAACTTAACTGAATTTTCTTTTCATTCCCCTTTAATCCTGAGAGGAAAACACAAAGGTCAAATGGCTCAGAGAACCTCAGCTTAGAAGCAAAGCATGTAGGGAAGACTGGTTTTAAGTAAAAATAAGTAAATAAACAGCACTAGGTTGTTTTCTTAAATGACTGTAACAGTGGGAGGGAAATGGATGCCATTAAAACATTCCATATTATAAAGCACACTAATTTTTTTAAAAGACTCTTCATTCCTATAAATTTAACAAATGCACATAAAGCAAGTACAATATGTCAAGGATTTTCTGAAACATAACTTTAGATAATAAGAATTAAATGAGGAAAAAAAAAATGGAGAGTGAAGGAAAGGATGGTTGCAACACTAGCCAGAACCTGCAAGTAGAAAAGAATAGCAAGTGAAACGATCTGTAGCCTTTTTCTAACTTTCTCCCTCCACTGACCAACCAGGAAATCAAATAGCCAGTGTGAGACCACCACACAGCAATTTTTCTCAACAACACATCATGTACAAGGAGCCAACCTATTATTTATTAAACAAAAAGATACTGAGCATTAACTCCTATTGCCCCATTTTTTAGGTATTTGGGGGGAATGCACACTAGGTGCTGAAGTTCCAACTGAAACCTACCAAACCCACACATTTTTCACATTTCACATTTTTCATGCCCAGATGATTAATCATAATCATCCATCTAACAATCAGATTTGGGAACTCCTACTCTAGGAGACGTAATAATGACTAAGATACTTCTTGACCGCCAAGAGCTCACATAACTGATAGGCAATTATGAAATTATGAATTTCCCCAAAATAAGATTTTAAATGAAACCTGATGTGAGGAGAACAAATTCTTTGTTGTGGACATTTGGAGGAGTGAGAAGTGATAGATTGTTGGGAGTTGCACAGGGAGTGAAAGAGGACCTCACAGAAATAGGTGCATCTATGTTAGTATAGCTACCAATTCAACATGCAGAGAAGGAAAAATCTATTAGAACCAATAATCAGCAGACACATGCCACCAGTGTTAGAGAGAAAGAGGCCCTGTCCTTGGCACTTGACATCTCTGAAACCTAACCCAAATCAGTCAGGAAAGTCCTATCATTGCCCCATCTGCAAGATGGGGCAAATAAAGCTCCAGAATTTCATGAAATGTGTTCACAATCACATAACTGGCGATTGAGGAGCTGAAGTTCAGCCCCAGAACTATCTTACTCCAGAGCCTACAAGCCTCTGAAAGAAGAATAAACAGAGCCCAGATGTGCAAAAGTGTCAGACATGTAAGATCATGCATCTATTGCTGCCTCCGGCTGGAAGGTACCAGAGTGGCTGGAGGTGGAGCAGGTTCAGTTAAGGGGAGCCAGGCTGAAGATCTTGTATTCAACTACGTGAGCTTGATATGGTAGCAAGGGGAGGCCACTGAAGGTTTCCCAGTGAATACCATGATAAAAGCTTTATCTTAGGCTTTAGACTATGAATCATGAGTTCTGTCTTACAATAAGAAACGATAAAAATCAGGAGTTTGAACAGTCTTGCCTTGCCTTTAAACAAACAAGTATGGCTAAGAGCCAGGTGGAATTGTTGCCTCAGAGCTGCTCAGATGAATTCCTAACGTGCCGAGTCTTACAGAAGATTCTGTGGAGCCAGCCTTAAGATAAATGCATTGTGCATGTTATCCCACAGGATAAGGATCGGCTCATCCTTGGAGCTGTCCAAATCTGGCAGAAAGATCGCCCTGGGGACTACAGCATTCCCTGGGACCTGAGGCGTCCTGTGGTGCGATGGCACAGCACAGGCATGGGCATCAGTTACTGGCAGTGCCCAGACTTGAATCCCTGTCCTGTGTTTATTTTATGAAATTAAATCACATGACACTAGCAAGCCCCTTTCCCTCTCCAAGTCTCCCTTTCCTTGCCTGTGAAATGAGAAATTGGTCTGGACCAGACTCAGACTTTACAATTTTCAATTTTCCCCTCCAACACACCAGCATGAAGGAGGATCTGCTTCCATCAGTGGTTCACCACCTGGGATTTGGGATGGGATTTGGGGAATGGAGGTGGCGCAGCTTCTTCCAAGAGCTTCCACAGTTTGGAAAGCCCTAGCTGAGAATAACTGTACTTCCTTATCTCTCGGAAGCCTACTAGTTCTGACTCTGTTATGAGGTTTGCAATTCTCAAATCCTGGCTGCAAAGTCCTCACTAAATTCAATCTGGCCCAAGATTATCTTTTTTCAAGTATAAACTGTATCACAGATCAAACGTTATTCAACAACAACACGATCATATCCAAGCGCACGCAGGGAATGCCTCATTCTACCATCAGGAAATGAACATTTTCGGATCCATGCCTGTCAAAGCATGGATATTGTTATTATTATTTTTTAATTTATTCTCTAAAGATAGTATGTATGTATAAAATTCCTTGGACGCCAAGCAAAGGCTAAAATTGTGAAGGGAGGGGATAGAACCATGATGCACCTTATTTGATGTTCACAAAAATATTCCTGCGAACTCCAGCCATCAATAATGAATTCCCAACAACATGAATTATGTGGATCCAAGAAACATTGCCTGTCAGAGTAGGGATGAATATGGAGAAGATGCAAGACTTGTTCTGCTCTCAGAAACATTCCTGGTATTTTTTACATTAACTTACACATTTTTAAAAGAAATTTTAAACTTATTGGTTCATCAGACCACAGAGATGCCCATGTATGACTAACTCCTGTAATCAATTCACAGTGACAATTTAAGGCATGTTAAACCTTACTTTCTTTGCCCTCCAGTCACAGGGCAGGGGAAGGTAAATGTTAACATTTACAATGAACCAAGCTTAATTACAGAACCGAAGAGATGCACATTTTGTTACCTCATGGTTATTTATTTTTATAGGACCTGAGAAAAGAAAATCTGCTCAAGATGTGTGACGAATCTATCAGCAGGCCTGCCAGCCTCACATCTGAGACTCCTGGGAAGAGTATGTATGCTATGGGACCACCCACATTCTGCGCTGGGAACTAGTTGAGTAGCTTCAGCTGTCAGTTGCTCAAGGTCCCCATTCTGCCCTATCATTGACTGATTTTTGTAAGACCACCAAAAACTGTTCATGCATTAAGAAGAAATCAGATTTATACTTAACAGATGCCTTTGCAAAATCTACCAAGAGGCACAAGTAGAAGACAAATTCTGGAAAGGATTCTGGCTCTCTCTTTATTTCCTGCCCGAGATAACATAGTTAACTCCAGCACCTTAGCCACAGCACTGAGAGTACAGCATTTGTCTATGATGATTTCCTGAACTCCACCAACAACTACAAATCTACCAAGAGCCCTATCACCTGCGAGGGGAGAGACCTTTAAGGTGGAGCTACAAAATGCACCTGGGTATCTGCACATGGTGTGTATTTTCACTATCCCAGAAACATAGCCTTGTCCATTGGCTGGCATGAGCTGCCACTTCTTCAATAGCTGTAGATGAGACATTGATATATTGACATAGAAAGGGAGAGAACGTGTTAAGAGCAACATGAGTGAGTGAGAATGGGAATGGAGTTGAGAAACACATGCTAAATTCTCTCTGCTGAAGCATCCAAATAGATCTTCAAAATTATAGATATGGGGGAAATGTTCATATACACCATATACCCCTGTCAGTAAGTTCAGGCAAGTTTAATAGACAGAAATAAAAACAGAAGATCACTGAGCATTCGATGTTGAAAAACCCAGTCCAATGCTTACCTTCAGAAACGGAAAATCTTAAGTGAGTTTGTCTCACACAGATTTCACCTCTCCCAAGCATCCTTCTCTTTAATCTTTGACCTTAAGATTTTGTAGATGCAGGGGAGAACAGAAATTTGTTTCACAGCAAACCTACTTTTAACTCCACTGTTTTGAGAACGTTTTTTGTTGTTTTTTTTTTAACTTCAGACAAAAGGTGCCGACTAGCTAGTAAGAGAGATGAAGGAGTGGAGACAGCAGAGAAATGGGTGTGAAGCTACACCAAGAAATGAAGTAGAGAAGACTTCATACTAGATTCAGTTCTGACAAAGTCTCAAGAATTAGTGCTTAGTGAGAACTTTAAACAGCATCTTATCAGTGCAGTCATTTTTGAGAGAGAGGTTAATTGCAATAGAGCTAATGACTTGCTCTGGTTGATCTAGTATTAGTTACAGAGCTTTTGCCACCAGATACTTGCATCCACAACCAGAAGGCAGAAACATAAAGGATTATCATGGCCCTGAGGTATTGTTTGATTGTGATTCTTCCAACTTTTTTCTTCTCAAGACTGCTATGGCTATTTGCGTCTTTTGTGGTTCCATATAAGTTTTTGGAATATTTGTTTCAGTTCTGTGAGGTATGCCATTGGTATTTTGATAAGAATTACATTGAAGCTATATATTGCTTTGGGTAGTGTGGATGTTTTAATGTTGTTAATGCTTCCTGTCCACAAGCACAGTATATGCTTCCCCTTTTTGGTATCTTCTGCAATTCCTTCTTTCGGTGTCTCATAATTTTCCAAGAACGGGTCTTTTACATCCTTAACTACATTTATTCCAAGGTATTCTATTTTATTTCTTGATGCAATATTACACAGGGTTGTTTTCTGAGTTTCACCTTCTGATCGTTCATTATTGGTAATAAAAATGCAACTCATTTCTGGATATTTATTTTGTATCCTGCCACTTTACTGAATTCATCTATCAGTTCTAGAAAAAAATTTTGGTGGAATCTTCAGGGTTCTCTACATAAAGCTGTGGGATATTTACAAAATGAAATACTCTTTTACTACTTGGCAATTAAGAAGGAGGAGGAGGAGAAAGAGAAGAAGAAGGGGCACTTACCTGTTTGCAATAGCATGGATGGGCCTGCAGAGTATTATGCTAAGCTCAATAAGCCAAAGAAAGACCAATACCATATGATTTCACTTATATGTGGAATCTAATGAACAGAATAAACCAATAAAATAAAATAAAAACAGATTCACAGATACAGGGAACAGGCTGACAGCTGTCAGAGGAAAGAAAGATTGGGGACTGGGTGAAAAACGTGAAGGGATTAAGCCAAGGAAATAAACCTTAAAAACACAGATACCGTAAGGTGATTGTCAGAAGGAAAGAGAAGTGGGGGTTGGTAGAAATGGGTATAGGGGGAAGTTTTTAAATGATGATAGAAGGAGGCTTGAAGGGTGGTGAACGCACAACACATTATACAGATGATGTATTATAGAACTGTACACCTGAACCTATATGATTTTATTAACCAATGTGACCCCAATAAATTCAATTTTTTAAAAAAGAACATTAAAGGGGTGGGGGGGGGGAGGCTCAAACCAGCAAGGAGGCAAGAACAGCGGGGAGGGCTCCAAAGAGCACCTGGAGCCGCAGGGAGTGTACCGTGCGCTCTGGGTACCTTGATGTAAGCTCGCTGCAGGTAGTTGTAGGGTACTCTGCGCTGGAAGTCGCTGCGCACATCCTCGCTGACGCGGTGGCGGGACGCGGGACCCCCGAGGCGTTGCGACTGGCAGCTGCGGTAACAGCGCGCCCGCTCCAGCAAGGCGCGGAAGAAGGGCAGCTCGGCCCCGGGCCCAGCGCCGGGGGGCGCGAGCGGGCGGCGGGCCACGCAGTGGCGGGCGCAGCGCGCGCGGATCTCCCGCAGGCGCCGGTGGCTGCGCAGCGCCGCTTCCAAATCGCGCACGGAGAGCTCGTAGTCCCCGCTATAGTAGGCGGCCACGCCGCTGGCGTACAGCTGGTCAAAGGGCTGCAGAGGCCCGGGCTCCGACTGCAGCTCCGGGCGCTGGCTGTCCGGGGGGCCGCCCCACAGTGGCGGCGGTAGCAGCAGCACCAGCAGCCGCACTAGCAGCAGCGGCAGCGGCGCCCAGATGCGCTCCCGCATTCTCCGCCGCGAAGAGACGCAGGACGGCCACGCTCCCAAGACCGCTCCCCGCACCTGGCGTCCGGGCTTCTTTTCCCACCTCCTCGGGCAAGAACTCTCGCCGTGCGGGGATCTGGCAGTCCTGCGAGCCCCAGGTGACTGCCGGCGCTCGGAGGACTGGGAGGCGGAGGCCAGGCGGCCGGCCGCTCTTTAAGGGACGCCCACAGCTCACACGCCCCTCCTGCTGCCCCGGCCTTCCAGAGCTTTTTGCCGGCACTCAGCGCGCGCCCTGCCGGCTCCAGGCTGAAGCCGCGGGATGCCAAGGGCTGCACTCCCAAGTGCCACCCAGAGAAGAAGCGCCGCTTGAGGGCAACCTGGGCGAAGCTCTACACGTGGTATACCTTCTAGATTGCAAAATGGATATGAATACTTTCTTTTTGGATTGAAAGTCCGGACCGGTGAGGTTAGGGTTCTAATCATTTTCTGGAATTGGTACTTGTCCACACAGTTTGCAGAGACCTTCACCTTCAAAGGAAACACTGAAGCTCCATCTCAGGCTGTGAGAAAAGCACGAGAGGACCAGGGCGCCCAGCTGTGGAGGCTTGAGAAGAGTGATCAGTCCCAGGTTATAGACCTCACCCCTGGGCCTTGGGAATCAAAGCTTGCTGCTTCTGCCGTTAGAGAGGGGCCCTGCTTTGCCTCCTCATCCCACTTTGTAACTCCCACTGGGCGATGGAGAGGCGGTTAGGGGATAAGGAGGAACTATACATAAATAGTTAACCTTTCTATAGCTGGACTCAGAGAATTGGTGGAGGAAGGAGCAGCTATACTTAAATTGTGCCTCTTTACCCACCTGTGACCTTCTGCAACTGAACCTCCGTTCTCCTACCTCCTACAGCAGACAAATGTCCCAACAAGTCAAATGGTTTTCAGATGTAAATTCTTCTAAGAGTTGAACAAAGAGGAAATTTAATAAATCCAGTACCACAGGACTTAGGCAATGAGTATCAATCTAGGAATGGGAAAGCTGACAGAAATGACTGCCAAACTCCAAAGGACTAGCTGAAGGCTTTCCTGTTCCTCTTCTTGTACTCTCTCATAAATACCTTCTGAGCCAAGATAGTCTCCTTTTCTGTTCTTTGGCACCATACCCTCACAAGGATTCCTGAGAGTTTATGCAAAGGACCCTTAACTCCAGCCTCCTCCTGGAGGCAATCCTGTGGTCTCCTAGGGAATGCCTGTAGCACTTTCACCAGTCATCCTGGCTACCTGGAAGGTGAGAGACGGGTAGGGTGATGGAAAAGAACCACAAGTGTCATGTAGTTGATATGAATTTCCTAAAGAAGGCTTTTGTGTTGGAATCACCACTATGGACAGGAGGTTACCAAAGTTTCATGCTCATTCCTTCATTCATTTTGTTGAATGTAAGTACTCTGACCTGAACAGCCTTGGCTCTGTCAGTCTAAGAAATGCCAACGAATCATGTTTTTTTATTATTTTTCCCTATTAAATCTCATTCATTTGGCTCATCACACTGATGGAAAAGCTTCAGTTTAGAGCCAAGTGTGTACTCAATGGTTTGCATATTCCATTTTCCAGAATTTGCACTTGAGCCATCTGTTCCGACATTTTCTCTGGGGATTATCTCTCTTTTCAGATAAAGACTTTAGAGTCCAGATTTTTTTTTTTTTTTTTTTTTTTTTAAGATTTTATCCATTATTTTCAGAGAGCGGGGAAGGGAGAGAGGCAAAGAGGAAGAGAGACATCTATAAACGGTTGCCTTTCACCTGCCTCCAGCCAAGGACCTGGCTGGAGACCTGGCCTGCAACCTGGTCATGTGCCCTGGCTGGGGAATCGAACCCAAGACCTTCAGGTTCGCAGGCCGGCGCCCTATCCACTGTGCCACCAGCCAGAGTCCAGAATTATCACTCCACTTGCAGAAGGTTTTAAAGCATACTAGGCTAGGAAGTCTTTCTGTGGGGGGATGCTGTGCCATAAATTATCTTTATATTCGGTGACATTTACACATTACTTAATAGTTGTCAATTAAATTCATATGTTTGGATGCCTACTCTCAAAGTAGGTGTTCTAGGGGAGAGAAGAGGCAAATGAGCCAGGGTACTGACTCCTAGGAGCTCACAGTGTTGTCAAGGAGACAAACATAATGTCCAGGACTATAATACAAGGTAGAATGTGGTACATGAGAGACAGGATAGTAAGAAGCTAGGAAAATTCTTTGGCATGTGGAATAGGGAAAATGGGAGAGAGAGCTGAATACAATGGCCAAGCAATTTATAGCCAGATGCAAATTGTTGCAGGGTAGGAGGCCCTGAGAGCCTGGCAGGGTGAAAAGCAATGATTTTACCCTCAGGGTAATCTCTCCTTCCCTGACCTTTCCTCCCTGGAGATAACACCTAGGCCTCAGTTGTATTTCAGCTCTAGGTCCAGAAAAGCAGCAAAACCAGGTGGGCATGTCAGAACCAGCTACAATGACTAAACATCCCCTGCCCTGAGTAATCAGTGGTGACCATGACGCTGAAAGGGCACACCTGGAGAACTGATGAATATTCTGCTGAAACCCTCCTCTGAGACCTGCAAGCTTTCCACCTGCAAGGAAGAGATAAAAGCCTCAAGACAAAGGACCCAGTACACAGTCTCCCTCTGGGGAGCAGCCTGTGTCTTTCTCTTCTTTTTCTTCTTTCCCCCCTACCCCCCACCCCCACCCCACTTCTTTCTCCACAGCCACATGTCTTCTCTACACTAAAGCAATGGAATGGGCAGCTAGTAGCTTGTCCCAGGCTCATCCCTTGTACCTATTTCCAGAGCCACCTTTCCTCTGACTTCCCAGCAAACTAAGGCAGCCAGCCTAGGTTCTCCTGTTGTTTCTTCAGTGCTGAGCCCTTCCTTGTTTCACTGTCCCCAGATTTAATAAATGGTCCCTCCTAATCACCTGGGCTCAGTGTTATGAAATTTTTCCTATAGGAAGTCAAGAGCCCACACACTACAGCTAGCCCTAAGCAGACCCACTCAAGGCCAGGCCCCCGTCTGGTTACACATTATATTAAATTCAATGTGCTATAGAAATTCAGAGCCTACAATGACTTCTGTTGGAAGGGTCTAGCAAAACTTAGGGGAAGAATTGACATTGCCACAGAGTCAAAAGCTTACAGTAGGCAGTAGTCGTACCAAACTGTCGTCTGCTGATCGGCAAACTGGCCATGTGTTTATAAACCTACATGTCCCACTGCTTTATTTCCCTCTGTAGAAATCCTACTTGACTTTATGGAAAGTGTTCGATTGACATTTCAAATTTTCTTGAACCTATGAGTCATCGGAGAAGGCAAAAATTCTGATATCTGGCTCCCACTTTAAGATATCATATCGTAATTTAATTTGTCTGGAATATGGCCTGAGCATTGATATTTTTAAAAAATACTTCCCTAGGTGATTCTAATATGAAACCAAGATTGAGAACTGCTGGTGGAGAGTTAACATCATATCTCAGAGAATAAGCCTGTGAGTCAGAGCTTCAGGTTCCATGAAGAATTCATGAATCTGAGCTGTGCCACTTCTCAGATATCCACTTTCCAAGGACAATCTGATCTGCATTTTAAGCCAGAATCAGGACCAATGTTACGGCAATATGGGGATAAGAGTCTTGCAGAGCCAAGAAGTTTTCAACCAATTCTCTAGCCAGAGTTGGGAAAGACTGTCCCACGTGGATCTCTTGCACTCCTGAGTGCCTTGCTGACTGTATCAAAATTGCAGTTCTTCTTTACCTGGGCGATTTCCTAGACAACAGGGCCCATCTCAGAGTTTCTGACTCACTAAGTGTCTGGGAGCCCCTAAACGTGCATTTCTAACAAGCTCCTTGGTGATGTGGCTCTTGGCTCAAGAATCATACATTGGGAACCATATCATTGAGACTGTTCCTTATGATCAGTTGTTGTCACACTTCGTTGTGTATGAAAAAAACTAATAAAAACATAGAGGCCCTAGCTTTTGAAGTAGAATCAAGTCTGGGTCTTCATGTTTTCACCAAGTTCTCCAGGAATTCTGATACCCACCAGTGTTTGAGAACCACTGTTTTAGTTAGTGGTTTTTCTCACCTGGAGACATTGTTGGTTGTCACAACTAGGGTAGGATAGGGTAGAACAATTGTAGTATTGGCAACTAATGGTGCAAACAGCCTCCCACACAAAGAATTATCCAGCCTAAAGTATCAACAGTGCATAAGTTGAAGGACCCTGGGATAGAAAATAGTTTTAGAGTTCCAAGACTTATTCATTCCCTTATTTTGCAAATTAGGAAATATAGGCCTACAGCTCATGTAACTAGGCAGTAACAGGAGTAGTATGCTTAATTTTATATAGACCAAAATATAAAACATGCATGTTGAATGTCATGGAGCACCAGATGATATCGCCTTGTGACTTTTTTTAAAAGAAAGAAAACAAATACATATAAAAATTAAAAAAAGAAAGAAATGATTTGAGAAGAGGAGCCATTGAAAGAATCCAATGTTAAATTTCTGGTAAGATATGAACTAGGAGCCTAAAATGTATTGATTGTTCCCCATTTCTCATGAATTCAGATAACAATTAAAGCATAAGAAATTCCATTCATAAACTTTAAAAAGCATTCAGTCACTTCTCTTTTTTTATTATATTTGGAATGAGTCTTGACAGGAGCTTGAATTTCCTTTTGATTTCTGTTTACAAGTCAACAGCATCACAGCTCCAGCTTGTTTTAGGGAACTTCCAGCAGAAAGGAATTCATAAAAAAGATCTTCAAATGCTTATTATCTTTCCTAAATCAGCTTAGCTTTTCAAAGCTAACTCCTCTTTCTTCCAAAATCTTTAAGAAACAATAAAATGTATACTCAGACTTCGGTAGTAGACTTCATTGATAGTAAACTCTTTCAATATGCAAATCTAATATTAGTTTTTTTGAGCATGTGTAACCAGGGCTCTTGCTTGCCCCAAACATCTTTGACTCCTTTGAAATGAAAGGAATAATTCTCAATATGCAACAGCCCAACCCTGTTCAGCTGCTGTTGATGCTGGCGACAAGGGAGCTGTTTTGAAGACTTTTTTCCTCCTTATACAAATAGGATCATCTGAAGACTTTTTTTTTCCTCCAAATAAGTTAGTGTGAAAGGCAAGCCACCAACAGTTGGTCAACATAAAAGAGGGAGAGAAAAAAATGAAAAGGCCTCCCTAGAAGAGTGTTTTTTTAGAAATATTAATATTTAACTTACATTTAAAATCAAACAGGAACTGCCACATTCCAGGACTGTCTGTTCCTTTCCAATTTCTTTAATAGCTCTGTCCCTGTACTTACCTTAATTCCTGATTGGGCTTTAAAATTCCATATCAAACAGAACACCACAAACACTCTGTCCATGCACTCTTGTAATGAGGGCATTCTACTTTATTCCTTGGGGCACATTTTAGTCAGGTAAGAAAAAAGTGAAATAAAGGGTACTAATCATTCCCAAAATAAACTAAGTTAAAAACACAATTCAGATTGAAATCCAGAGAATTGCTGAGATCTTACTTGCTGGATATAAGTCAGTTCTTTTTGCAAATATTTAGTCATTTAATTGTTAAGGGTCTCTTTGAATAAGGCATTAGTGTTATAATTTTACCAGTGAGAAAGTTGAGTCTTAAAATAGAGAAATGACTTGCCAAAGTCCAGTTTGCAAATTACAAGGCCAGGACCAAAGCCCATTTAGTGTGTTTCCCATGTAGTACACTGCTTCTTTCGAAGCCTAAACTTTCTTCATAGCTCCTGTCAAAATTCTGCTTTGGTTCAACTTGTATGGGCCATGTGTTCTCTTTAGTTAGCAACTTTACTCTATGTTCCTCATTCAACTAGAGTCACAGCCTCATAAAATTTTTCTTCATAATAAATATGGATAAGGCGCGTGTGTGTGTCTGTGTGTGTGTGCGCGCCTGCGTGTGTGCTTGTGTGTCTGAGAGAGAGATTACAAAACTAGATAGGGGCTGGATATGACTGTAAATTGCACTTGAGAAGTGATATAATAAGGGTAGAAACAGTCATGACCATGACATTCTCACATAAGAGATGCCAGATTGCTTTGGATGGATTCAAAGAAGAGCCTTGCCTGTGAGAAATTCTGGGACAGAAGATTACTCTGTTCTTTATATGTAATCCATCATTTTGAGATTCCCTTCATGCTTTCACCTAGCTTTGAGAGCCCCTTCCCAACTCCATTCCTAAACCTTTCAGAGCAGAATTTATTCTGATTTCATGTTCTGAATTCTAATGCTCTCCTACCAGCCTGTTCAGCATTTTGAACTCTAGTTTAGAAACTAAATCCTTAGAATGTAAACCTTTATCTTCTCCTTTTTGGAGATATTCAGGTATATAATTCATTGCTTCTCTTTTTTCAACTTCAATTTTGGAACCACATGGGTAGACCCCAAAATAGAAGCAGTAAGTACCCAAACACTGCCTTTATTGCTGAAAAGCAGGTTTAGGGAGTATGGATTTTAATATATTTGCAGTAAATGATCTTTGTATTACTTCTGCCACTCTCTCCCTCAAATCAAACTTACTCATCCACTCTCAGGGCAAGCTAGGGAGCTTCTGAAGCATTACCCTAGAATTTCCCTCATCAACACAGATAAGGAAAATAGGACACCCCCCCCTCCAGTGTTTTATTGATCTCATTAGAATAATCACCCCACATCCTCTGGAATGGCAGCCCTGCTTATTCTTGCTTGCTCTAAGGCCTTTCCTAAACCAAGCCCCTGTTTCCATCTCTCAGACATCACGAAGACCAGTAAGCTATCTGGGCCAGCACCTGGCTCTGATAGAACGTTAAAGAGTGAGCTTCACCCTTCTGCTGTGCCATCCTCTGCCCCTTCTTACAGACACTAAGACGGCTTTGCTCTTAGACACCTAACTGAATTTCAGCCTGCTGCTTTCTGATTCTGCGTCCCTGAGTCTGGCTCCCAAAGTGGTTTGTACCAGCTGTCAGGACATTCCTTCTGGATGATCTCTTCTGCTTCTGACTGGTGTGCAAGCCAACTCTGGGGCCTGTCCTCACTACAGCAGAGCTGCAGGTATCTCACCTCTCTGGCCTCAGCTTCCTGGGGAAGGAATGGAGCAGACCACTTCAAAATGAATTGCATCATGTACCCATTTCCAGAAAAGAAAACAACAACAACAGAGGCTTCTGCAGTTTCTACATTGTGTTGAGGACCTAGATGGAAAGCCAAATATAAAACTTGCAGGAAGAAGTATAAAGCTATCACTTGTCTGGTAGAGAATTTTTATTAAATTCCCTCATAGCATTAAACATTTTAAACATTCATCTTTGTTTAGATTTAAGTAACACTAATTGAGATTTTGAGCTGGGAATTTTTTTTTTTTAACTTCATTTGATCCTTGGGGTTGGAGGATGGGAAGAAATTAAGAATATATTATTACACAAGCTTTACAAATAAAGAAATTCAGGTAGAAACAATTTAAATGTGCACAGAGCAAATAAGTTAGGGAGTCAGGACTTGAATCCCAGCGCAGAGCCCAGTTACTGAAGATTTCATACTTCTCTTGTCAGGGCCTCCAGACAAGAATTCTGTTTAGCATCTGTGACAGAAGATGCATTCTAGCAAACCTCTCCAGCCTTCTGGTAGCTTCCAGACTCATCTTCTGATGGACTTGCAGGGAAATAAAAAGATGCAAATATTAAAGCACTAAAGCCTCAGTTACCACAAACCCCTAAATTCCAGTGTTGGTTGCCTGCCTCTCTCATTATTCTAACCTGCTTTGCCCACACTTACCACTGTTTCCCTCTTTTTGACTATCTCCAACAACATTCTCATCATGAATGGTCTGACCTCTGGTACCCTGCACACTAGTATCCCTGCTTCTCTGGACAGCATCTAAATGTGCCTCTGCTGGGACTTGAGTCTACTGTTCTGTTCTCCTGCGACTGGTAGATACTAACAGCCCTCCCAATCTGCAGCAGCATGACTTCAGTCAATGTAAGGTTCAGTCTCAGAAGGGATATAGACCTCCCACCCCCCGCCCCAGAAATCTTGGCATCTCATTAACAGTCTTGTCTGTGGGAAATGCAGGATAAATTGCTTTCAAAGTAAAAAATAATGATAATAATATAATTTATATTTTTATGATCAATATATATAAAGCATTAGTATCCCATTTTTTAAAACAAAATCTAATTTGTAGACATAAAGATAAACAACCTCTATGAGTAACGATCAACTACAAAGTAAAAGAGAATTAGATTAGTACATGTACACATACACTTATTTGTATGAGAATAAAATGTTGAAAGGAAAAACTTTGCCTTCCTTTTGAATAAAGAAAAGTGTCCTCCCCAGAAATGTCCAAATTGTTCAATAAAGTTCAGTGATCAAAACAAAATGATCAAAAGCAAGATACCAAAAAGTCTTTAAAATTGATTAGTTTGCCTTCGATAGTGATTTTAAGAAATTCATTCAAATGAAAATATCGGCAGAGCCCATAAAACTCACCAATGTGGCTCAGCTGGAGAATTTGTCATTCATGCCTAAATACTTTAGATTCTGACTTCACCACTCATTTGGGCTCCCTGGAAACAGAGTCCAGCTTCCTCATTACCTGACCACCTGCTCCTCACTAGCCTGGCAGGATGCCTGTTATTTCTGTAACCATGCTGCTCTCCATACCAGCCCGCTCCTGCTGTGTTCACATCTAAGTGACCTTTTAGCAGTACCTGACCATGTGCCCAAATGGAAACTCACCCAAAAAGACACATAGTGATAATCATTCTCTTAACCTCTTGGGAGGAAAAAAGGTTTAATAGATCTCAACAGCGTGTCTGTGTTCCAGAAAATGCTATTTAAATGAATGAACAAAGTGAAGGTATTTCGAAAGAGATGTGCACATAGAATAACCCTGGACAGGAAATCAGAATGTGCCAGATCTGGCTCTTCTGTGAACTAATTGTGATACCATAGGGCAAAGCACTTCTCTTTGGGCCTCTTTTACTCCCATAAATCAAAGAAGGTCTGGAACTTTATTAGACTTCTGATATCCCTTCCAGCAATAGTATTCTTTGATTCTTTCATTTTAAAAATAACATTATCACATTTTCATTGGTCCCTAAAGCACTACCCCCCTCCCCCCCTCTGACTCCCTACATCTATCTCTGGGATAAAGTTAAACTTTGTTTCCCAAGAAAATTTCCAGGCTCCCTCTGGGGTCATTAAAAGTCTCAGCTTACTCAGATCTTGTTGGCTTTGCCGAGAAATGTCAGCCAGCCTCAGCCAGTGGAGCAGGGGACTAGTGTTATTGTTTTGAGGCATAGGGTAGCATAATAACAATTCCAGGCAGAGCAGAGTTGATCCACATGCCCCCGCTCCCTGGGGAACTTCCTGCTTCAGCCTGTCCAGCTTGTCTTCTCCTTCTGCATTCACCCAAAGGAAAGAATTATGAAGAGAATCCAGGGTTTATGTAAAATAGTGAATAGAACAGCTAGCCTACTTTCCCATCCAACCTGATAAATGGAAAAAGTGAGGCCCAAATGCAGTGATGAAGTAAGTGGCTCTCCTGATAAAAATCGTAATGAATAACTGGTCAAACCAATATCTCAATTCCTTTCTTCCATTAAATCTTATCCTCTTACCACCTTCCCACATGAAAGAATTCTTAATGTAAGTAATAATCTGACTGGGGTGAATTTACATTTGGGGGATGGGGCAATTTATTTTTAAAAATTAACTTAATCTTCAAACCACTTTTGAACTTTTAATTATTACTTTTAAGGTACTATAAAAATATATATGTATGCTGAAAAACTATAGAGAACTCTTTCCTCTTACTTTCAAGAGAAAGTAGGTTGTAACTTGTATAAATGAAATCTTAAGCAAGTTGTAAAAATAAACCTCCAGTTTTCTTTTTCCAACTTCAGCCCCAATATGCCCACAAAAAAACACAGGTCACCAAGTTGCCATTATGCCTCTGAAAGACCGCCAGACTTCAGATTCTACCACACAACATGAAATCAGAAGTTGATTTGTTAAAATAAACATAGAAGAAATTGTATAGTCAATTTCCTTCAAAGTAGACACCCTGGGAAGCCATATGCTGATCCCATTTATAATACCAATGCTTTGGGAAGGACCTGCAGAGAAACTGTGCATATTATTTTGTTTTATAATCAAAACTGAATTTGTATCAAAAAAGGTCTTTTTTAGCTCTTTCTCCAGAATCTAGTTAGGTGACCTAGGGGTGTTTCCTGGGGTCAGGAGTCAGGCACATGCTTAGAAGATTAAGAATCACATTAAAAATATTGCATTAATCAGCTCCTCTTCATTTTCAACATCCCCACCTGATTCTTTCATTACTGAAAACTTTCTAGGATGGAAAAAAATTAATACAACAATTATACTTAATTTTCTAGAGATATTGCAGCACTTTAAAGATAAATTGAACCAAAATGACTTTCAGATTTTGAGATGTATCGAAGAGTTACTCTGAAAAGTCCCTTTCCTCTTTTCTTCTTTCCCCATTTCATTCTTGATATACCCACAAAGAAACAAGGGTAACTTCCACACCCTGCCTCTGGGAGACTGCCAGACTTCAGAGTGTATCACACATAATTTGAAATTCTCTAGGGATCTGTTTCTGTGTTATTGTAGGATAATAGAAAAGAAGAGATGAAAACAACAGATTACCCTTGTTTTATACTTGCTGCCTCATTTTAATTGGTAAAGCAAACTTTTTCCTTGGAAGATTATGTCATGATTGACTAAGGATTTCTGACAAGCCTTAACTACATTACAATTCAGAGATCGATTTTTTCACTTATTCATTATTTTCAGTGATATTCCTCTTACAAGAATGTTTCATCTAGCATTTTAAGACTAGAACAATGAGGTCACATTATCTATGTATTCATACTCTCTGCTCTTTTCCCCATGAGTATAGATCAAAACTTTTCAAATTTTCCTGATAATGAAATAGATCATGACCCAAAGACTTACCTTATTCCCAATCTCACAGTAGGCCCAGAACTAAGTCAGTGAATGAAGTGCCCCAACCAGCTTGCTAATGGTGTTAGCAGCCAAAACATATAGCCTCCTATTAGCAAAGACATCCAAACTTCCCACCACCTTCCCTTCCCCAGACCTATCATTCAAAAGGAAAGTTAAATAGGTTATCCTGAAAATGTATCACCTCAAGAGAAAAAAAAGCTTAAATAGTTACACTCACAGGATATTCCAGGATGAGAGCAACTTTTAAAATGATCTAGTATAGAATCCTAATTCAGCTAAGGATGTCTAGGCCTAGAATGGAAAGTGACTTGTTAATGCACAAACATACAGTGGTTTGGTAGCTAAACTGGCCTGAAAATCACATTTTGTAGACAAAGGCTTTTGTCTTGGGAGAATGACCTTATCAAGATTGACTTTTGAACTGTTCCTTGTTGATTTTCTTAAAAATCTTTGTTTGACTGTTCTCTGTGAGATGCTAAGAAGTCCCTGAGACCTTTTAGAACCCCTGCTTCCATTTCAGCCAAAGCTTTTGGATGTTATTTGCATATAATAGATTAAAAAGAAGATCCTGCTGCTTTGAAACTTTAAAGGAAGCTTCATCCCAAATATGCCATACTTCCAGCCAACACTTACTCATAAAAGTTCAGGTGAGATCTGGGGAATGTCTCAGGAAGACATTTCTGAGAACAACAAAAAATAACACAATTTCTCAAGGGTCCAAACTTGAAAATATTCGTATTGTTCAATTGCAAGTGACATTATAAGTTGTTTTTGTTTTTATTTTCTCTTGCATTTGTGGCCTGCTCAGATTTCCATGGAAGAAGATGTTATGTACTTATAGGCTACAAGTCAAGATAAACAAGGAAATTATCAGAGCTATTATAATCAGCAGATCTATAGAGTTCGAAGAGAAATCTAAACACAACAAAAGTTCAAGGACAGATCAAGGATGGACTGTGAATGATAATTTGACATTCAAATAGCAAATTGGGAAAACATACACAGAACCACTAAGTAAACCCAACCAAATTGTTTTTGGAACACCAGAGATGTAAGAAAATGCCTTTATCTCAAGCCTTTCCCCTCAATCTTGTTTGTCCTTTTCAAATTTTCCCCATATTATTAAATCCACCAACATTTGCCTAGCTGATCAAATCCAAATACTGAAGTTATCGTTGAGATCTACTTTTTCTTATACACAATAGCTTATCACTCAGCTTTGTCCATTCAAAATGAAAAATAGCCCTGGCTGGTGGCTAAGTGGATTGGTGCCAGCCTGCAAACATAAAGATTGCTGGTTCAAGCCCTGACTGGTGGCTCAGTTGTTAGGCACTGGCCTGAGAACCCAAAGGTCTCTGGTTCAATTCCCAGGCAGGGCACATAACCAGGTTGCAAGCCAGGTCTCCAGCCAGGTTCATGGCTGGAGGCAGGTGAAAGGCAACCATACATTGACGTCTCTCTCCCTCTCTGCCTCTCTCCCTTCCCTTCTCTCTGAAAAATAATAAATAAAATCTTCAAAAAAAAAGATTGCTGGTTCAATTCCCAGTCAGAGCTCATAACCAGGTTACAAACCAGGTCTCCAGCCAGGTTACAAGTCAGGTCCTTAGCTGGAAGCAGGTGAAAGGCAGCCATACATTGATGTTTCTCTCCTTTTCTTCCTCGCTCCCTGCCCTTCTCTCTAAAAATAATGAATAAAATTCTTTTAAAAACTTAAAAATATATTTCTAATCCATTCCCTTTCTCTCTAATCCAGACTACCATTCTAGAGCAAACCATCATAATCTTTCACTTACTAAACTGCAATAGCCTTCTTTCTGGTCTTCTAGCTTTGTGATTGTTCTCAAATTTGTTCTTTAGAAAACATACAAAATGATGTATTAAAATAATTTAAATATAATCATGTCACTCCCCAACTAAATATTCTTCAATGATTTCCCACTGCAGTTGTGATAAGATAATTTTCTTACAAGATTATGTGTGATCTAGCACTGACCTGTGTGGCTCAGTGGGTTGGGCATTGTACCACAAACTGAAAGGTCTCTGGTTAGATTCCTAGTCAGGGCAGATGCCTGGGTTGCGGGTCAGGTCCCCAGTTGGGGTGTGTGAGAGGCAACAGAAGGATGGATGGATGTTTCTCTCATACATCGTTGTTTCTCTCCCTCTCTTTCTCCATCCTTCCCCTTCTCTCTAAAAATAAATAAATAAGTAAAATCTTTTTGAAAAGATAATGCATAATCTAGACAATGACAAGCTCAGCCTTACCTCTTGTAAATTCCTTCCTACTTACTACTCTCTATCGTTACTGGACATCTTTCATTTTCTGAACCATTCTCGGATCTTTCCCACTTCAGATCTTTCCCACAAAATATTCTTTTGAGGATTCTCCCATTTTTCAGTTATCAATGTAAATGTTACTTTTTCAGAAGATTTGTCTTGCTCTTTTAAGACTAAATTTCTATCATAATCTATTGTAAAGTGCACTATAGTTTTCTTGGTGGTGCTGACCACAATGTGTATTTTTGTGTTTGGCTTCTGTATTTTTCCTTTAATAAATCACAGCTCTACAAAGGCAGGAATCAGATATTTTGTTCACCACTGTGTATGCAACAATTAGAACAGTGACTGACATATTAATACTAACAATTGACTAATTAACTGAAAGATCCAACAAATGAATAAAATAAACAAAAAGGTGATAAATATTCAGAAGATATACACCCTAAAAATCTCACAAAAGGCCTCTCTTTTCAACCTCCATGATGTTTGCATATTCCATTTTTTCATCCAGAACTGTCAAATCTGTTTTCTAATTTGCTCTTTATGTGTACATCTCTGATTCCAGATTTTACAAAAATAAAGTTTAAAAAATACAAAAAGTCCAAAGAATAAAAAATTTCTGAATTTACATAACCTAGTAACAAAAAGAGTGTTTCCATGCTCATAAAATAAGTATGAACTCTCTCTGGCTAAAATTAAAGTTCTCTTTAATTATTTTTCCACCCACATCTACACACACATCTCAAATGTGTATATATATATATATATATATATATATATATATATATTCATGAACAATATACAGTATTCTTTTTTATTATGTGTGGGCTATTTTAAATTCTATATGATTTATATTGTACATGTTATTCTGAACTTTAATTTTTTCATTACAGTATAATTTTAAATTATACTTATTTCTCTGTCCCTTATTTTTTTTAATATTATATTTTAATATTTAAAATATATACCATTATATCCATAATGGTATACACATATACACACATACCTTTCCTTTGTGTAAACCACCTAACATTACTGTTATTTCCTCTTGACAATGACACTATAAGGTAGGCAGGGCAGGAATTTTTATCCTCTTTTACAGGTGAGATGTTAAGTGACAAGTTATCAAGATGTATGACAAGAGACTTACCTGGAACTGTTCTAATCATAGTTCAGTGTTCAGTATTTCTTTTCTGATAAAAAGCATTTTTAGATAGAAAAGCTTGACTTATAGAAACATGGAAATGCATCATTTGTTACCAGCTGATATTGCCCTGGAAAGCATCTGGAAATTTGTCTCTTTTTCAGGGACCCAGAGAGTTGAAAACAATGACTTTAACTTCTACAGTATAACTTGTATGTTGAACTCAGGGTATATGTGAAATATAACTGTATGTGTGTCTCCTACTATGCTTTACATTTTCAGCAGTGGGAGTGAGTTTTCCCAGACTCTAGATGACACATTCAGAGACCCCATGGCTTCAATTCTTAGGTCAGTCTTAAGGTGAAACACAATTTGAATGTACACACTGTAATTAATGTTCTGTTCAAGCCTAGCCAAATACCTGAACCTATCATAGCACCTAATTCGTCTCCTGGCCAAAGCTGGTCTACTTCCCTTTAGGGGCTAGTTTGGGGAAAGAGGTAGGCTAAAGATGACAAGGTCCTTCAGCTCTCTAGTCCCTCCCTGCTTGCTTTTTTGTTCACTCACTAGCTGTTTTCAGGTTTCCTTCTCTACTGGAGTCTAAGTAGGAAAAGAAGGTAAGGAAACAGGTAAGGCATTTCTTACTTGATGGGGTGGCATTCTCACTACGTGAATCTGAATAAGAGCTGACTCTTCCTCTTGGTAAAGTTTGCTAGAATTCTGTGAAGGTTCTTTGTTGGATCTCTCTTAAATTCCCTGGCACCTCTCTCTATTCCAGGTGGCTATTTGTAATTCTTTCTTAAGCACTTGATTATCTAAGGTTACACGTACTGTCTCTTTCTCTCTTTGCCCCTTCCTCCTCCAGGCAATCTTTTTGGGCTGGATCAGAAAAGACCCTTTGCTGGCTTTGCTCTCCTATAACCCTTGGAAAGATTCAAGCCTTCCCTAGCCAGTGAGGAGTGATGAATACCAATGCGGAAGTTCTCACTAGGCTCTACCACCTAAGCTCTACCACCAAATTCTATTTGTCCTATAGAATTTCTAGTTTTCAGCGTGAGAGAGCTTCCTCTGGAGGGAGGCAGGCACACTGTTATGCATCACCCAGTTTTAAAAAACACATTACGAAGTTTTTTCAGTTGTTGCCTTGAAAACTCTCTGATCATGTAAAGAAGAGTCCTTCTCCCAAATGAACGGGGTGAATATTTAGAGCATAAGAACATGTTGCCAAAGAAAATTTTTCTGCAAATCTCCTGCTAGCACCTCTTGCAAACTTTGCTTTAATTCCTGATTTGCCCATGAGATTCTGTAGATTAGGTATTATTTTATATAAAACACTATATTGATGAGAAAGGGTTTACAGTTTGATAACAAATATTTACCTCACTTGACATTGGTCAGAAACAAAGCAGGGAGAACTCTATTTTAATTTCCTGCATTACCTCATCAAGTGACACAGGGAAAATTATTTAACCACTCTGCAATTTCTCCACATTTAAAATGAGGGTTAAATGAGGTAATGGGATAATCATAGTATTTAACTCTTAGGTTTGTCATGATGATATTATGAATTAATATGTCTAAAGGTAAAACATGTCTGGCTTGTCATAAAAACTCAGTAAATGTTCATTGTTACTATTCTTTCAGAAGTCAACTGAACTGACATTTCCCTAGGAAGCTTTTCTCAATTTATTCTGTCAGTGATTGACATTCTTTCCTCAATGTTCCCAAAACATCTTGGATGGGTACTGACTCTTTGTGTTTTCAAATTTAGTTATTAGGTTTCTACAAACTGTGTCTCTATGTTTGTCTTCCCCTTTAACCCTTTAAGCCAGGGACTTTCTTTATTTTGGCTCCCAGGGATTTAGCATGTTTAATGAATGAACAAATGGAGAGAACAGATAAGATGTCTAGACACTAAAAAATAGATTACATAGATCAATTTTCTTAATATTGTCAGTAGACAGCCAACTTTCCTAGGTAGATGAATGAATGAATAAATTCTAAGTAGCAAACAAGTCTCCAAAAGCTCTGATGGGCACAGAAATATGCACAGTTTAAACATTACTGTGCCAATATTTTCTTATTAAAGTTTTAAGAATTTGTAACAAAAACAGACTAAAGAAGCATTGGATTCTGCTAGATGTTTAATGATACTGGTCTATGTTCAAGAAGGAAAGCAAATGTCTTTATAATCATTCCCTATGGCTAACTTATTGGTAGTAGCCACTGCTCCCCATTATACTTGGAAAATTTTAGCTCATCATTATGCACCAGAGCTCAAAGAGAGAAAAGAAAAATTCATAATTGATCGAATTAGCTAGATGAACCTATTTAGTATTCATACTGAGAGTTATAATAAAATTCAAAACTAGCTTTAATTACAATTACCTTGTAGTTATAATGAATATGGATAAAAGACTACAATATGCATAGAATTGAATAACATAGGATTATATGTATACTTTGATTCATAAATAAATTTTAATATTAAATTAATTCTTCAAAAGTAATAAAGGGTTAATTAGGGTTGAGAAACCCAAACAAAAAGAAAACTGATTTATTTGACATTCAAAAACAATTTATTTTTCAAATGGATACTTTCTGGAGTTTGTACAAGGCAGCTGCTAAAAACCTTAATAATTATTAAGAGAAACTAACAGTAAAAGTGTTTTCTGCTTTTTAAAGTTGTTTTTCCTTTTTTAGCTGAAATGTTCTATTTATTTAGTTCCATTAGGTCTGAAACCTTGGAGAATGTTTTGAGCCATGAAAATAATATTAACTTTCATAGTTTTCCATGAATTCCTCTCCATAGCACAGCTTTAAGAAATGCTGTGAATCCCTGGCTGGGGTAGCTCAGTGGATTGAGTGCCAGCCTATGAACTCAAAGGTCATAGGTTCAATTCCCAGTAAGGGCACATGCCTAGGTTGCAGACCAGGTCCCTAGTTAAGGGCATGTAAGAGGCAACCAATCAATATATCGCTCACACATCAATATTTCTCTACCTCCCTTCTCCTCTAATTTTCCGGAACTCCGGATATTCCCCTGTGAAACTGCTATCCTGTCTGCTTTGGTCCTATTGAAATAAGTAGCCTTGGGAAGGTCTGGGTGGTAATATGGGGAATGAAGACCTGGCTTAGACTCATTCTGCCTTCATCTTGCTATCTGACTTTGATCAAGTTAATAAAATGGAACATATGTTTAATTACTGATAAATTGGAGATGAGTGCATTTACCTCCCAGGGTTACTTGAAATAATCTTCATGAGTGTGGAAGCACTACTCTCCTCTATTCTCAATGTTACCATATTAATACATTCTAGTCTAGCTCAGAGGGACCTACCCCTTGAATCACCAGATATAAGCACACTTATTTTTGGCTTATGAAAACTTAAAGTACAGGGAAGGTATTTAGTTCACTCACAGTTTGGCTGGATGTCTGAATCAGAGTATAGGTAGGACAACCTTTCTCTTTGTATATGGACAGGTTTTTCTAAGTGGGCAACTGCTGGCCCAGGTGCTGAGTCAGTTCTGTCAAAAACAGCTGTGAGCACTTGAGTGGCTCTTCTCCAGGTGCTCAGGCCCTGCTGGTTTATAAACTGCAGTCCACCACCTATGGACCACTCTAAGGGATGGAGCCCATGAAGCATACTAACCTGTTTTCAGCTTTCATGGTCCCTCTTCAGTAGGTTTTCTCTTTTAGACATCCTCATTTAGTTTCTTGTCCTATATGGTCTTAATAACTAATCAGAGAGAGATTAATTGCCAATCAGATGGAACCGCATGACTTTTTTTTTTTTAATTTTATTGTTGTTGTATCATATCCATCCCTTTTTTGCTCTTCTCTGTCCCCCTCCCCACCCACCCATTCCCCCAAAGTCAATCCCACCTGTTTTCCATGTCCATGGTTCCTTTATACTAGGTTCTTGTCTAAGCTGCTCCCCTTCCTTGCCTCTGCCTACCCCCTTCCCCCAACCCCTTTCTCCCTGACCACTGAAGGCCTATTCACTGTATTCATATATCTGGTTCTGTTTTGCTTGTTGTTAGTTTTGTTCATTATTGTCCCATAATGGGTGAGATCCTATGATATTTGTCCTTCACTGATTGGCTTATTTCACTAAGCATAATACTCTCCAGTTCCATCCATGTTGTTGCAAAGGGTACAAGTTCCTTCTTTCTTTCTGCTATATAGAATTCCATTGTGTAAATGTACCAAAGTTTTCTGATCCAATCATCCACATGACTTAACAACATAAAATACACTGTAGACTTTCATTGAATGCTTGGAGTCATGTCGTTAGAAACACAACTATTGCTCTCTGCTATTTGCAGGGAAGGGACAGTGATTTATTTCCTTCTGACTACATCAACAGTTGATTACTAAGACTTCCTGATAAAGCAGCAAAAATAAGTAAATCTATAAAAGCCCCAAACACACAGTTTTCCTGCCCTGTCACTTGAGCAAATAATAAGGGAGACTGTTACTGAACTAAAGGGGTCCACTTGCCTGCACAAACCAAAGTTCAATTAAACACAAGCAGGAGTTTGCCACCAAGTAAGGGTTCATCAGTTGAGGCAATGGTGCCAAGCCTGGAGTCTCAGGTAAGCTATGCTTAAAGAGCTGGCTCCCTGGTGGCTTCCAGAAATGGAGAAATTAAATCATTAATCATGGAGGCTAACAGAGCTGGGGTCATGGCTCTGATGATTGGTTGGAGCCAAAGTAGGGAGTAGTTGGTCAGCGTACAGGTCCTAATGCCAGCGATGGCAGTGTTCTGCCTGGTTTCCTGAAGGCATGGTCCTCAGGGTCATTCTGCTTTCATGGTACTGGGGCTGAAACACAACTGAGGTCAGGATGTTATCTTTAGCTTGATAGGAACTCTGTTTCTATGGTCAGCAGATCTGAGGCTTTGTTCTTAAGACAGTTTGATACTGACCTGTCCTAAAGGCGTAAGGATTAAGGAAGTGGATGGACAGAAATGAGAAAGGGTCACGTTAAGGGGACAGAGTTTCTGGTTACAAGACCATATTTTGACAGTTGTAGTAACACCTTGAAAAAGAGGGATGGCAAGTATGGGATATATGTGAGGATGTGGAGAGCTGGTTTAAAGTAAGTCTTTCAATGCTGGAGACCACTTGAGTAGGAAGATTTGTGACATAATAGTTTAGGGCTGATGGACACAGAGAAGCAAGGGTTTCTACGAGTGTTGAATAAATAGTCTTCGGCTGATCCCACTGCATTTACATGTTTCATTAGGAGTAAGGAGAGCTAGTTGAGTACTCTGTTGTTTAGATAAATGGATTTGCGGGAATAGTTCTTAAAACAAACAATAAAGTCATTTGGAACTTGATCTTTCTGATTTACAGTTTCCTACTGTCATGTTAATTTAGAGATGACACTAAAAAAAAAAAAACCAGATCTCATCCACATGGGAGAATTAAGCATTTGTTTTGAGGGAGGTGAGTGGGCACTGGTAAATTTTTAAAAAGTTCCTCAGGTGACTCTCAAGTTCAAGCAGGGGAGTAAACCAATGGCCTAGATGGTTTTTTGAAGCCCTATGTAAGTCACCATGGGATTTTTCTGTGTTTGATCAAATACTCATCTGTGATGGTTGGGAGGGAGGAGAGGAGAAAGCTGGGACATGGAAAATAAATTTCCGCCTTCTAAGGACTTTGGGTGTGGCAGGTAACTGGAAACCTATTTATCATCCCTAGGGAGTGGCTGGTCTGAGATGATGAGCTCTCCACCCACATTTTTTGTCTAGGTGTTACAAAGCCAACACCCCTATAAATCATAGGGGTTTAAACTGCCAGGACACGTGTATGTCTGGAGCCCATGTACCATGAATGCACCAGGTGCCATGGTTATTGTTGATGACTAGAAGTGGGTGGAGGCAGCAGAGGGAATATTGTTATTTCTGGATCATAGCCCACAGGCTCCAAGACATTGAAAAGATGATGAATCAGCTAATCAGTGTGGGAATGCCAGATTATTGTCAGGAAAAGGCTGTGGGAAACTGCGGGAAAATGAAAAGTGAGAGAAGGGCTAGAGGCCTGTTAGGACACAGAGGGGCCTGGCAAGAATTTAGATCAGTATTCCATGGTACTCTTAGGGGTGTGGGGGAAGGGAAGTTGAGTAGCAACTGGTGCTCAGGCACTAGGGAAAGCATCAGAAAGAACCTGATCACAGGTTAATACGGAAGAAAAAGGAGTCAGGGATAGCAGCTGATGGTGCTTTGATCTCCTACTACTTGATAAAAGTAGAACTGTAAAGACTACATACACTAACAAACCACAGTCAGCAGGGAGTAAAGGGTTAGGAGTCCCCCAAAGGAGAAGCACCATTCTTCAGTGTTTTTCTTAATGCTACAGAGACAAAAAATAAAAACAAAACTTGTTGAGGCTGTATGAATTAAGGGTACCTCAGAAAGTCATTGTTCTCAGGAAAGAATTGGATGGCATCAGTTCCAAGCAGTTACTACTTATTTATGGGCCAGGAAAATTGGAAGAGAAGATAAGCAGCCATAATTTTGATTAATAATAATAATAATAAGGCAAATATAAAAAATGTGGCATGATTATAGGGACACAAGTATGTCATATATTGATAGTTTATAAAATCCCCTTAAAGAGCAATCTGGGTTCAGAAAATGTCCTAACAATTCCACTTCTAGGTACAACTCCTAGAAAAATTCTTACACATGTGCACATGAAGACATTTATAAGAATGCTTGCTAAAATGATAATTTAAAGAAAAAATTAAAAATAGCACCAGTATTTGAAGAGCTAATAAATTGATTATGATTCATTTATATGAGAGGATACCATATATAAGTTAAAATAAATAAACTATAACAATTAACATTTGTAGATAATAAGTAAAAAGGAAAGTTAAAAATACATTCAGTATGGTAGTATGTATATATATTTAAAAAAAACACATAGAGAATAATGTACTTTATTTATTGATACTCATGTGTATTTAGAAAATATGTAAAAATAGAGATTTCATTTATGCTAAATCCATAGAAATAATTGAAGCTGGAGAGAGAATTGAGGTTGGCATGATATCACAACTATATTAAAATAAAACATATTTTAGTTTTTTTAATCTGAAGAATATACCATATATTATTATCAGTTTGGTAGGCTCATCAATGTTGTCTATATATTTTCTTTTGTCTTTATTGGTATTAAAACAAACAAATCAAAAACATATATAAACGGCAGAAAGCTCAATCATAAGCTGTTTGTTAAAATATTTGGCGAATTGTTTTGACTTATCAAATACAACATAGAACAATGAGGATGCCAAGGACAAGATTTAGTCAATGCTCTCAAGGAACTCATAATATCTAACACACACACACCCACACACACACAATTATAAAGAAAACAATCACACAAACCTAACTATAAATGTAAATATAAACTTTAATAAAAACATATATAAAGGAGATGCTAATTTTGATTAAGGGAGGGGAGTGAAAAAAAGAAAACTATAATGTGAATAGAACATTTTAAATTGTCCACTAGTAAGAGTATTTTTTTAAAGTAAATTTTATTGATTATGCTGTTACAGTTGTCCCAGTGTTTTTCCCTTTCCCCTCCTCTGCCTGGTAATTCACTTCCCTGCAGCAATCTCACTTTAGTTCATATCCATGGGTCATTCGTGTAAGTTTTTAGCTTCACCCTTTCCTATACTATTCTTAACATTCCTTGTCTATTTTGTTCCTCCAAATTATGCTTCTTGATCCTTTCCCCCACCTTTAACCGCATTCCCCTTCCCAGCTAATAACCCTCCAACTGATCTCCACACCTATTATTCCGTTCCTATTCTGGTTTTTTGCTTAGTCTGTTTTTGTTTTCTTAGATTTAGTTGTTGATAATTGTGAGTTTGTTGTTATTTTAATGTTCATAGTTTTGATAGTTCTTTTTCTTATATAAATCCCTTTAACAGTTCATGTAATGATGGCTTGGTGATGATGGATTCCTTTAGTTTTACCTTGTCTGGGAAGCACTTTATCTGCCCTTCCATTCTAAGTGATAGCTTTGCTGGATAGCATATTCTTGGTTGTCGGTCCTTGCTTTTCATTACTTTGAATAGTTCTTGCTGGCCCCTTCTTAACTGCAAAGTTTCTTTTGAGAAATCAGCTAATAGCCTTATGGGAACTCATTTATAGGCAACTCTCTGCTTTTTTCTTGCTGCTTTTAAGGTTCTGTCTTTATGTTTAACCTTTGGCATTTTAATTATGATGTGTCTTTATGTGGTCCTCTTTGGGTCTAGCTTTTGGGAGTCACTACTTCCTGGACATGTATGTCTATTTCCTTTGCCAAATTAAGTACAATTTCTTTCATTGTTTTTTCAATTTCTTTCTCTTCCTCTTCTCTTTCTGGCACTCCTATGCCTCAGATTTGGGACATTTAAAGTTGTCCCAGAGGTTCCTAAGCCTCTGCTCATTTTTCTCAGTTCTTGCTTCTTTTTTTCTGTTCTGGGTGAATGTTTATTCCTTCCTTTTGTTTATTTGAATCCCAGCTTCCTTCCCATCACTGTTGGTTCCCAATATATTTTTCTTTATTTCGTGTTGTATAACCTTCACTTCTTCCTTTCTTTTGTGGCCATACTCAATCATTTCTCTGAGCATCCTGATCACCAGTGTTTTAAACTCTGCATCTGATAGCTCGGCTACCTCTAATACATTTAGTTCTTTTTCTGGGATTTTGTTCTTTTGTTTTATTTGGGCCACATTTCTTTGTTTCCTCAATTTGGCAGCCTCCCTGTATTTGTTTCTGTGTATTGGATAGAGTTGCTTTGACTCTGTGTCTTGGGAGTATAGTGTAATGTAGTAGGTATCCTATAGGGTTAGTGGCACAACCTCCCCTATCGCCCAAGCTGGGAACTTGAGGTGCACCTTCCATGAAGGCTGAGTATACTCTTATAGTTGAGCCTTGGTTGCTATTGGCAAGTCAATGGGAGGGATTTACCAAGGCCAGTCAACAATAAGGACTGGCAGTGATCACTGATCAGAAACCTTCATCTTCTGCAAAGAATCAGCTGTATAGAGGAAGGGTGATGCTGCTCTGACATGGTCTGTAGCTGTCCAGTGGGTGTGCAGACTCTGGGGCTTCATAGGTGGTGCAGGCAAAGGTCAGCCCCCTACTTGTGTTCGGCCCAGGGCACCCTGCCTAAAAAGTCTGAGATGGCTGGTACATGTGCTGGGCTTGGTGGTTTTTAGGTGAAGCCATGCTATAAATCTAAGTTGGCTGCTGCTAATGCGGAGTCTGCAGCTCACTGAGGCAGCTGTTGCTTGTTTGATAGGATTTAGAAAGTTGTGAAGCCTGAGACAAGACCAGCCATTCATACGGGAGAGCAGCTTAGGTGGGCCTGTAAGTTGGGAGAGGCAGAGTCCCTGGGGAGCTGCAAGGCCGGTCAAATAAGTGTTAGCCAGGTTGGTGGAGTCTCAGGTATGGCACCAGCTTGCTGACTCTTGTGTGCAGGGGGCTTAGAAAAGAGACAATGGCCTCTGCCCACCTTCATGCCAGACAATATACTTTCTCCCTGTATATCACTAGTGCTTTTCAAGCTGCTTGGTCCTGGAGCTCAGAGGTAGTGAGTCGAATAGGTGAGTCCATATATGGGTTCTTTAAGAGGAACTTCTTGGGGTTCCAGCTGTTTTTGCCACCAACTCAGTCCCTGGTGTTTTTTGCCACCTAAAGTTACAGGGACTTATCTTCCTGGCACTGGAATCTACCACACATGGGTGAGACCAATCTGGTCAACGTCTCCACCCCTCCTACCTGTTTCAATGGATGTGGTTTTTAGTTCAGTAGTTGTCAGACTTCCATTCAATTTAATTTCTGATGGGTCTGGTTGTTTACTGTTCTACATTTTAGTTGTAATTTTGGTGTGGTTGTGTGAAGAGGTGAGCCTTATCTGCTGATCCTGCCATCTTAACTGGTTCCTCTAAAAGTAGTTTTAAGAGCAGGCAATAGTATAGATGGTATTCAGAAGGTAGAACAGCCTGAATAAAAAATGCTAAGATATAATAGAGGTCAATGGTGGAAAATAGTCCTAGACATTGGGATTAGTTAGTAAAGAACTTGAATACCATATTAAGAAGTTTGGAGCACAAGGGTACATTTCAGGAAAATAATACAGTTGGGGGTATGAATGATCGATCATCTGAAGGAAGAATGGTAAGAATGAAAATAATAGATATTCATCATACATTACTAGATGATGGACGATATTTTGATAAAGTCACTTTCACATCAACCATTATAAATATAACCTCTAAACTTCAAAGCTAAGCTTAAGGTGAAAACTGGAAGAATCATCCTGCTCATGGCAACTCCAGAGAAAAACCAAGATTGAGTCTCAAAGTAACCAGCAACGTAGAGCACAAAGTTGCTCTTTACCCAGCAGGGAAAGTTTTCTGTCGACTATTGCTCATTATAAAGAATAAATAAATACATAATCAACACTCTAGGCTAAAGGGTTTTATTTATTTGTGAAGCAAAACAAACTTTCTTGAGTGGTTCTACTGTCAACAAGGGCCCTTTGTAACCACTCCATTAAAATTCTGGTAAACCTTCCAAAGGGTGGGTCATCTTGGTTGGAGTGGTAACACAGATTGGCTCCTCCACAGGAAAACCGAGGATTTGCAATAAACTATCAAGGACCCTGAAAGCACTTGTTTCAGTGATATTCTGGATGAGATAGAATATTTTGAGGGGGCCCCACCCAGACCCTAGTCGTCTCGCATGTAGAAAGAATAATACTCTAGAGTTAGAGGCTTTTAAGCTTGCCTTCACTATATCTCTACACCCCATGAGTTATTTATAAATCTCTTCACCTCACTGGGTTCCAGGACCCTCATCTGAAGGTTAACTTTATATCTCTCAAATGACTGCACCTTGATCTGGGAGCAAGGATTTACAGTTGTCCAATAGAGAAAAAAAAAAAAAAAAAAAAAACATACAGGTTATGATTCCACAAATTAATCATCTAACACAATTTGAGTAGCTTTTTAGACACAGATCCAATTCTTGGATGTACGAAATAGATGTCTTGAAAACAAGAGAAGGAGATTGCAAAGAGAAAAATATCTATATTTTCTAAACATTTCCTCAATAAATTCTGATGCAGACAGTCTATGTGCACTGACCAACTTGAAAACGTATGAGGTCTGTTCAGAAAGTATTGTCCACACAAACTTGTAAAATTATACTGATATTGGCTCAATACTTTAAGGACAGACCTTATATTAGAAGACTCAGTCATTACAATATAAAAGTAGCATAAACAATTTTTAAAAGGCTATTAGATATTGTCTTGAGTTCCAATGTTTAGAAAGAATTAAAAAGAGTGCCTAAACTTTTTTTGTGTGTGCTATTGTTTTAAAGGATTGCTCATTTCAAATGGCTTTTAAGTCAATCACTTGTGTATACCTAATGAAAATAAGGATAAAATGTTCCATTTTGGAGGCAGAAAGTAAGATTATTTTGGAATACAGATCATTAGAAATAGAAGCATTTTAGATTTATCTGTTTAATTCCTTCATTTCACATATGTTTTCTCTGTGTCTTGGAGAAGTAAATAATCAAGTATCACTGGCAGAAATGAAGCTCAAATTTGTCTTCCAAATTCCAGCCTGGTGATCATTCTGTTAAATAATACCTATGCCAACTAGAAGTCTATATACTGTTTCTAGCCATAAATGTCTAAAAACATGTATAAATTTCTATACATTTAATTTCTTGAATGCCAAACCATGTAAACAGCTTGGTCTCTTAATATTTCATCAGGAGTGTCTTTGCACTTTCTGCGTTAAACATTAATGAGTAGCTTCCTGTGGAAATCTGGCATTGCTTCCTGAACTAGAATTAAAGAAAATTTCTCCTGAAACAACTGGAAACATAGCACGTGCTGTATCCATTGCTTCTTACCAAAGCCAGCCTCATAAATGCTTTTCTGATTCAGTCTGGACAAGTCCAAATTAGCTACTACATGACTAGCCCAGACAGCCTTTCGCAATCAAAATTGGTTGGAAAAGGTTAAGAACTTTGGCGAAAGCTGTGTTTTTCTCTGCTCTTATAAACTGCTTAGTTGAGAGGGAAGTGAGAGTTGGACAATTGCTGTTTTTCTTAGAATCATGAAGTGGTAGGCTATATTAGAACAAAAAAGGCTCTTTGGTGATCATTTGGCCTTGTGTTTCTGCCAAAAGGACCAGGTTTTTGTTTATTCCACCCCAACACCTAGCTGTTAAGTATTAACACTTTTAGAAAAAGGAAATGAAGATGAATTACTAGAAAAAAAGGTATGCAAAATATAGGCCCCAAGTTGTATCAGATCTTCACAAGAAATAAAATTACTCTGTCAGAAAGATGTATAGAGTTTTTAAACATTTGCTCTCAATGTCTGTACTCATCTCAGAGCAGTAACAAAAATTTTAAGGATTAGCACTAGCTTAAGGGTTATACACTGAGTAGCACTAGTGCAGTTCACCTCCTGAGATTCTTGGAGAAGTGACTCCATCACAGAGACAACTGGTAACAGAGATAGGATCCGATCCCATGTCCTTTGATGCACAAGCCGATGCTCATGTTAATAGAATGCCTCCTTTAGTAATTCCTAATGCATTTATATGGAGATCCTAGAAGACACTTGTACAGCTCAGGCACCTTTGCAAGTCGCCCACAGAGTTTGAACAGGTTAAAAACATGTTTTACTTTTACGTACATTTCAAAACACTTAGCAGTTGGGTTCTTGGACTCCTTCATCAAAAAAACAGACAAACAAACAAAACAAAAAACAACAAGAAAGCCCCCACTGTTTTGAAAAATTAAAAAGTCAATGAAAACTTTTAATGTAGTTTTTTATATTTTTATTTTAAACAGTAAGAGTATTAGTTTTGGTTAATAATCTTATCGAACACAGCCACTTTAATATTTGACTTTACCCAGGAGTTCAAAGCATAGGAAGTTCATGTCATTAATTTGTGCATTTTTCTTTCCTTTTTTTCTGGATGTAGAATGATATGCAAACTAAGGACATTATTTTTACTTTCTTACTTAAATCCTCCCTGGAGAATTGACCTCTTAACTGATCTTGATAATTCTTATATGTCACTATGTACTCACAGATGATTAAAAAAAAAACACAAACTCTCCACATATTGAAAATACTCACACTTTCAGATTGCCCAGGTAAACTTTCTAATTCCTAAGTTGTATCTTGATCAACATACTACTGATTGTTAAATGAGAATAATTAAAAAGTTAATATTGAACACATTTTAGCATAGTTCCTAAAATTATACATAGTGTAAGTATTCGGTTAGTTTTTAAGTAAAAAATGGGTTAATATACTAATGATCCAAATGTTAATTTCTATTTTATTTTGTAATTTCTCATAGGAAAAAAAAAAAGTTTATATATGATTTCAAAGTATCCAAGCTATAATTGACATATTTTATATAGAATATACATAGATTATAATACTTTCCTAAGAGAATAGTATAAATTTATAATCATTAGAAAATATTAGAAAAATTTATTTTCTAATCTAAAAATTAGAAAATATTAATTTAATATTTTTAAATTAAATTAAATTTATTTTTTACTTTATTGACTATTGGAATGGCATTGGTTCACAAACCCATACATGTTTCAACTGTACAACTCAACAAGTATCTGCACACTGTATCATATACCCATTGCCCCAAGCGAAGCCTCTTCCATTCCCATTTACCCTCCTTTTATCAGCTCCACTGACCTCCACCCCCTTTCCCTCTGGCTATTACCACACTGCTATATTATATACATATGTTTTTTTCTTACTCCCTTCACTTTATTTCATCCAGTCTTCTAACTCCCATCCCCTCTGATAGTAGGTTCCATGTATCTATGCCTCTGTTTATACTTTATTCATGTTTTTTTGTTAATTAGATTCCACATATAAGTGAGATTATATGGTATTTATTTTTCTCTGACTAATTTATTTCCTTTAACATAATAATCTCCAGGTCCATCCATGCTGTCATAAAATGTAAGATATCTGATCCCCCCCACCTTTTTTTTTTTTCTTTTTCCTTTTTGTTTTCTTATGGCTGAGTAAACGTAACACAGAATTTTTATCCATTCATCTATTGATGGGCACTCAGGCTCCCCCCCACCCACCCCCCAGATCTTGTCTATTTTAAATAATGATGCAATGAACGTAAGGGTGAATATATTCTTTCAAATTAATGTTCTGGGTTTCTTGGAATATATCCCCAGAAGTGAGATTACTGGGTCAAAAGGCAGTTCCATTTTAAATTTTTTGAGGAAACTCCATACTATTTTCCATAGTGGCTGCACCAGTAGTCTGCATTCTCACCAACAGTCCATGAGGGTTCCCTTTTCTCCACATCCTCAACCAGCACAACCAGCACTTGTTTGTTGAAGATGGCCATTCTGACAGGTATGAGGTGATATCTCATTGTGGTTTTAATTTGCATCTCTCTGATAATTAGTGATGTTGAGCACTGTTTCATATGCCTATGGGCCCTTTGTATGTCATCTTTGGAGAAGTATCTATGAGGTCTTTTGCTCATTTTTAAATTGGGTTGTTTGTCATTTTGATATTGAGTAATATAAGTTCAGAAAGAATTAACTTTTTAAATGTGCTCATAATTACTAGAAACCAAGAATAAACCTTACTCATTGCTAATTAAACTAGGGACTACTTTATTTCAACAGCCAATACCTTCCTATTAAAGAAGAATAGATTCCCCCTTAGTTCCATAAAAGTAACAATATCTGTCACCTTGAATGCTGCAGAGGGCAAAGAGATGAATATCTTAGCCTGGAAACAGGTCTTAAACTACTAAATTCCAATTAGCTGTAGTTATTCAACAGTTGTTCAAAGGCCTGTTTGGTCCCAAATCCTGTCTCTTGTCACCAGAAATTTCATAAAGGCATATTTTCACACAGTGGTATTTATACAAAATAATTTATTTATTTTCTTTTAATTATTTTAAACACATAGGAAATAAGTTGGGACGAAATGTGACCTATAGGAGAGTCGAAAGGTGAATAATAAGATGATAAAGAGTTTTTAAAAAGCCACCGATGTGGGCTAAAAACTTTTATAAAATCCAAGTTAAATAATATATTGTTAATTTTACAAGGGCTTCCTGTTAATGACCCATCTCCTCTATATCATTAGGAATGAAATTAACTTTTCAACAGATCAAGGCAGATTTACCATGGAGCTAATAAAGTTAAACTTTCTCTAAACCCTTCTTGAAGCCTGAGAGGAGCCTTTCCATTATAACCCTATGGTCTTATGCTGTTATAAAGTTTACAGACTTTTCATTCCAACTTCCCTTCTGCTACACTTTCATTCATGAAGTGTGACCTTGGAGGGGCCACAGGGAAGTTGAGGTGGGGATACATTTAGTTTGTGTTTAGTGTAATATATTTATTGACATGCAGTTACTTAAAAGCATTTAAATGCTACATGCCAGTATCAATGAGCGCATCTAACACATAGATCTTGGTCTCTAATACCATCTCCACTGAAAGGAATTAGGGATTCTTGAGTTATGAATGGTACCAGTGTTAGCGAAGGTCAAGATGAGTCTGCTGAACAACTTGTTAGTCCAGAAGGAAAAGTACCGCAAAAGGTATAGGGGCATGCACAAGAACATGGGAGTTAGCTTGAAGGGACACTGATAACCAATCATATATGGGACAATATAATGACCAAAATAATTGAATATAGTAATTAATTATAAAATATGGATAAGTAGGAATCTAGGAGCCCACATGATAATAAGACAATAGATAATTGGGAAAATAATAGAAAGCATAAAATGTAATAGAGTAAGTAGAGTAAAATGGTAACAACAGGAGAATCTAGGGAAAGGGTATATATGAGGTCTGTCCTGAAAGTATTGGCTACACACACTGTTTTAATTATATTGTCATTAACTTGATACTTTTGGGACAGATATATCTATATATCTATATCTGTATATATATCTATATCTATATCTATATCTATATCTATATCTATAAAGTTATTTTGCCATTTTTATATTTGAAACTTTTCTCTAAGTTTAAAGTTATTTACAAATTAAAAGCTTTAAAAACTATACTAGTGCTAACCTTTGCCTAGGAATAATTTTCAGGAATACTTCTACTGTCATCCAGCAATGTGGCATGAAAATGAAGAATCAGAGGTCATTTGGGCTAAAAATGGGTCCTGTAGCACTCAGCACAATAACTATAGGGCACTGAAAGATAAAACAAGATTTGAAATACTTTCATTTCATTCAAAGCTATAAACATCAATACCTTATCAAATTTAAATTCTCATCAACACCTTATCAAAAGGAAAGCTCTCCTGATAGAAATATATGTAATATTACAGTTTATTCCATTATAAATATTATCCTTCTTTTAAAATTTAATTAGGAACTGTGTGAAGTAGAATGTATCATAATATCTGTGTTTGGTGGAATCAATTTTTAGAAATTATACAATCCTGAGTAGATCTGTAAGCGAATGTTCAAGTCATATATATATATATATATATATATATATATATATATATTTCCCAACAGAATCATGTCTTAGCATATCTGCCTCCCCTTGCCCTGACAAGCCTGGATCTTTCAGATAAAATAGCATAAAAAATTGCCTTTGATACAGTGAAATAGCCTGAAGGAAAAAGTGTTCCTATAACAAATTTCTTACATTTTTCATCAATAAGTCAGTGTATGTGGTATGATAATTATTTCATCAGAATATTATGTAACTCCATGCAACATATCAGGTAATTTCAAAGGCATTTGAATTATTTTTGTGCATGACATGTTTAATACTGAATTGTAAAGTTGAAAGAAAGTTTTCAAAACTCTATTATGAAGCCCTGGCCAGGTGGCTCATTTGGTTGGAGCATTGTGCCATACATCAAAAAGACTGCTAGTGCCCTGGCTGGTAGCACAGTGGATAAGGTGCCCGCCTGCAAACCCAAAGGTCACAGGTTCGATTCCCCAGCCAGGGCACATAACAAGGTTGCAAACCAGGTCTCCAGGCAGGTCTGTGGCTGGAGGCAAGTGAAAAGCAACCATACATTGATGTCTCTCTCCCTCTCTGCCTATCTCTCTTCCCCTCTTTCTAAAAATAATGAAATAAATTTAAAAAAAAAAAAAACTGCAAAAAAAAAAAGATGGCTGGTTTGATTCTTGGTCAAGGCACATGCCTAGGTTATGAGTTTGATCCCTGGCTGGGGCACATATGACAAGTAGCCAGTAGATGTTTCTCTCAGATTGATTATTTCTTTCTCTACCTTCTCTCTCTCTCTCCTTTCCTCTTGCTCTAAAATCAATAACTTAAAAAAAAAAAAAAAAAAAAGCATATCCTTGAGCCAGGATTAAAAAAAATAAAACTCAACAATGAATTTAATGAATCACACTAGAGTAAAGATTAAACTCTGCTTCTGGCCAGTGGACTTACAGTGTCTGGATTTACTTTTCTTTCCCATGCCACACACATCTGAAATAACTAAAAATCTGGGCAAAGTGACAAAAAAATGTGAAACAATGATTTTCAGCATACTGGACATCAAGCAAAAAAGAGCAACAATAGCTACAAAGGAAGAGACAAATAAGAAATAAAATTGCCCCAGCTTACTGCCTTTAGAGGTTCCAGGCTATGCCACAGGATAAGCCCACCGACTCAGTGAATGAGCAGATCAAGCTGAAAGTCTGGGAGGACATAGGCAGCCAGTGTTTCTGTGGCAGCATGCCAGACAGCACAGCAGTTCACAGATAACTCCAGAGATCTGCAAAGAGTTTCCCTGAAGCATTCAGCAGAATAATGGTAAGTGAATAATTGCAAGAAAACTACCTGAGGAAGGAAAAGAACCATCTGGAAAAAAAAAAAAAACTGTCAATAACAGTACTTGGAGTTTACAAAAAGTCAAGAAGAGTACCTTTTCATACACAGCCAGACTAAAAATACTCCTAATTTATGAAGCATTGGGTGGAGTGCTCAGAAAAAAAGGACCTTGTCTCAGGGGTAGGATAAAATTAGCTCTAGAATAAATACTGCTTTACTCTCTCTTAGAAAAGTTTTAAAGTAAGATTTAAAAAGATGCTACCAAGTAATTTAGCAGCATCACAGAACAAAACTCAAGACTTGAATATAAAAATATCCAGTACTGTATTCCTTTTCTAAAGCTGCTACACAAAGTACCAAAAACTGCATGGCTTAAAATGATAGAAATTTGTAAACTTAGTAGCAAAAAATCCCACACAATCTGGTTTAAAAATAGTCCGAGGACCTAAATAGACACATTTCCAAAGAAGACATAGCCATAGCTAACTGATATATGAAAAGATGCTCAATGTCACTAATCATCAAGAAAATGCACATCACCTCATACCTATTAGAAAGATTATTATAAAGAACACAAGACGTAATAAGTGTTGGGGAGGACATAGAGAAAAGGAAACAGTGCACTGTTGGTGGAAATGTACATTGGTACCGCCACTATGAAATACAGTATTGAGGGTTCTCAAAATATTAAAAATAGAACTATCATATAATGCAGAAATCAATTTCTGGGTATATATCTGAAGAAAATAAAAACACCAGTTTGAAAAAAATATTTGTACTCCTATGTTTATTGCAGCATAAGTTACTTAAATGTCTACCAATGGATGAGTGGATTTCAAAATGTGATAAAATTAACATAAAACATTATTTACTAGTTTCCAAGTATTAGTTTCAGTTGTGGAATGGAGTGATTTAATACTGTATATATTGAAAAATGGTCACCAAGATTATTGTAGATAATATTTTTCTAAAGATTTTATTTATTATTTTTAGAGAAAGGGGAAGGGAGAGAGGCAGAGAGGGAAAGGGACATCAATGTATAGGTGCCTTTCACCTGCCTCCAGCTACAGAACTGGCTGGAGACCTGGCTTGCAACCTGGTTATGTGCCCTGACTGGGAATCAAACCAGCAACCTTTGGGTTAGCAGTCTGGTGCCTTATCTACTATACCACCATCCAGGGCCTTAGGTAACATTTTTACCATTCATAGTTATCATTTCTTCACATTGATGTATCAAATTAAAATTTAGGACTACAGAATTTTTACTTAATTTATTCTATCTTACATTTTAATCTTTTTTTTTTAACATATCAAAAAATCTTGGCTGGCAAGAACATCAACAATGATATAATTAGAACACACAATTGTTATGCATTTGATTTACTCATAGTATACATTGTATTATCTCAGAAAGCACTATCACCAATATTATGATCACTGAAAATATTTAAACATTTTAATGTGTTATTCTTTTTATCTAATTGATAACTCAGTAAATTGGTTATTTTTGAAAAATTGAGACATCTAGATTTGTCTGATCTTAAATGAAATGCAGGGTTTAGGTTGGCTATCATGTGGTGTAAAATAATGGACTTTATAATTAGACACCCTGAGCTTGGTAACTTTCACCTTTGAGCTAGGTAATTTACCTATTTAAGATGTTTTCTTCAACTATGAAACAGAGGTAATGACCACATTTTATTATCATCATTAACATCCATATAGTACTTCAAGTGTTTAGCATATGATAAACTCTCCATAAATAAAGGTCATTGTTATATTTGAAATAAATATAAACATATGAGCTGGTGATGCTAGAAAGCCTTTGATTACTAACAAAGATCATCCACTTTGCTACCCTACAGTATGGTTATAAAACCATATAGGAATGATCCAGGGGATATTGATTTTTCTTGGTAAATGTTTAAATACATGACTGTGTCAGATTTTCCCAGTAATTTTTAAAAAACATTTCATTCATTATTTTTAGAGAAAAGAGCAGGGAAGGAGGAAGAAAGGGAGAGAAACATCAATGTATAGTTGCCTTTCACCTGCTTTCATCTGGGACCTGGCTGGAAACCTGGTTTGCAACTTGGGTATGTGCCCTGGCTGGGAATTGAACCAGTGACTCTTGGGTTTGCAGGCCAGCACCAATCCACTGAGCCACACCAGGGAGAGCTCCAAGTACTTTTGTATACGTTTTCTCCTTAAATTGTCTTAGTGAATTTGTAAGATATTATTCTTTCCTTTTAACATGAGGGAATAATGCAGGGAGTTAAAAGTAGTAGATTTGAGGCCACATACCCCGTGAATCAGTGACCAACATCTATGACTTTGGAATTAATATAACTCAGTACTTTTTCTTATCTTAGACACAGGAAGCTCTACATTACTGTGAAGCACATATACACCAAGGCCTTGCTCAGATGGGCAATTGTGTTGTAGGAACCTGGCCAGTTTCCCTTTGGGAGTCCTAGTAGCCCTGCTCCCTTTCTCTCCAGAACACACATGCTGCAGCTAAAGCAATGCACTTATTGAGGGACTTTATTGGGGACACGGCCTGGGACATTTACAACAGAGACATTTTACAAGATTTGGCCAAGGCACCCTGGTGCATTTTTCATGTGGTACATTTTTTTTAAAACTAAAGATGTGGTTTGAAGATTTAATATTTCTTGGCAGTTAGCTGCTTGTTAAACCACTTTATTTTTCTCTATTTGAATGGCATATAAAATCAAGTTGCAATCTGTTTGTAGTGAAATACCAGAAAAACAAACCCCTTGAAGAGGGATGCAGAGTGGGGAAAAACACATTTTATTGTCTTAGCCAAGGATGCCATTGGCTGTAAGAGGATGACTTCAGTGA
This sequence comes from Noctilio leporinus, assembly GCA_004026585.1. Taxonomy (NCBI): domain Eukaryota; kingdom Metazoa; phylum Chordata; class Mammalia; order Chiroptera; family Noctilionidae; genus Noctilio; species Noctilio leporinus. The sequence goes on along the minus strand of PVIW01004389.1, from coordinate 21,570 downwards.
GTTGCTACCTGCCAGACCACAGCATGTGGCAGACAAACAGACAACAATGAGGTTATATAGAAGTAACTCATCATCTCTAACACAATATTAATTTTAATAGAAGCCTGATTGGTTCTTGGTGCGGTGTTAAAAAAATAAAATAAAACTGGACTAGAAATGAAGGCATGTGAATTCTAGTTCTAGTTTTACTAGTAACCAGATGTATAATTTTAGTCAATTTCCCTTTTTGGCCTCAGTTTTACTGTTTATCAAAAAGTGAGGAAGGGATAAGTCTAGATGATACCCAGTACCTTTTCCATCTTGGCAATCAATCAATATATATTTATTCAAAACCTAGTATGTGCCAGAAACTTTATTATGTGTTGGAAATACATTAATAAACAAAATAAACTTGGTTCTTTATTTCAACATGAAAAAGGAGCCAACAAGTTGGTTTATAAGACCTTCATATAGCCTTAAATATTCCTAAGGAGTAAGAAAGTCCCAGGCTCTCTACTGTGCATGAAGGCCACTGTGTATTGGTGTCAATAACATAACTTCACTGCTCCCCACTTTTTCTCTCATTACTTCTTGCTGGAACAATAGCAAGCACCTCAGTAACAGCCTCCTTATCTTTATCTCAGCCCATCCATTTAACCATGTAAATTGGTATCAGTGATCCAAGAAACAATTTATATCACAACCTTTTTAACAATCTTGTTTTCCCCATGGCAAACAAAATCATCTGCAAATTCCTGAACACATTGTTGACTGGCCACAAAAAACAAAAACAAAAACAAAACAAACAAACAAAAAAACCTTGTGTTTTCAAGCCCAACCATTGTCAACCAATAATGAGTTAACTTGTGTTTGCACTTGCATTAGCTTTTGTGTAAAATTGCCAGTCATTAATATGCTAAAATGAGATTCAAAGCCCTTCATGATGTGGTCTGAAAGTCCTCTTACCTTTGCCCATCACATACAGATATGCACTAGTGGAGTCAAGCGATTATCTCAATAACCACAGTATGCATTACAGTCTGTTATCAATGTCAGTTACTGTCACTACACTGGGAGCTCTCAGAGAAGAGGAGGCTTCTTATTGATGTCAGACTCCTGTGTTTAAGCCAGCACTTGGAGGCACCGTAGGCACTCAACAAGTATTTGTGGAATTGATTGGGTCTCCTGAGGCAGGATCTTTCTCTACTTGTTGTATTTCTTAGACTGAAAATTCTCAATAAATAACTGTTGATTGTTGTTACTTAACCAGTGGTAGGCGATGGTCTATGGACCATAAAGCCCCAGCTTTATGAGAGAGATGTTAGAAACACAAATTTATTTTTAAAAATTTTATTGACTACATTGAGACGACACTGGTTAATAAAATTATATAGGTTCAAGTGTACAGTTCTATTATAGATCATCTGTACGTATATTGCATTGTGCATTCACCACTCAAAGTCTAGTCTCCTTTCATCACCATTTATTACCTCTTTATCCTCTTTTACCTGTCCTGCCCCACCCCCATCTTTCCCTTGGATAATCACCATAGTATTGTCTATGTCAGTATTTTTGTTTGTTTGTTTGTTTTTTACTTAACTCCTCATCTTTTTCACCCAACAATCCAATCACCCTACCCTCTGAGAGCTGTCAGTCTGTTCTCTGTATTTATGAGTCTGTTTCTATTTTGTTTATTAGTTTATTTTGTTCATTAAATTTTACATGTAAGTGAAATTATGCAGTATTTGTCTTTTCCTGTCTGGCTTACTTCATCTAACATAATACTCTTCAGGTTCATTCATGCTGTTGTAAAAGGTAAGATTTTTTTCTTTTTATGGCTGAATAGTATTCCATTGTGTAAATGTACCACAGCTTTTATATCCAATCATCTACTGATGGGTGCTTCAGCTTGCAAATATTAGCTATTGCAAATAAATAATGATGCAATGAACATAGGGGTGCATATATTCTTTAAAATTAGTGTTTTGAATTTCTGTGGATATAGTACCAGAAGTGAAATTGCTGGTTCATAATGCAGTTTTATTTTTAATTTTTTCAGGAAACTATACTGTTCTCCCCAGTGGCTGCACCAATATGCATTCCCACAAAGAGTGCAAGAGGGTTCCCTTTTCTCCAAACTTGTTGTTTGTTGATAGTCATTCTAGCAGGTGTAAAGGGATATCTACTGTGGTTTTAATTTACATTTCTCTGATGATTAGCAACATTGAATATATTTTCATATGTTTATTAACTATCTGTATGTCCTCTTTGAAGAAGTGTCTATTTGGCTCCTTTGCCCATTTTTAAATTGAATTGTTTGTTTTTTTATTGTTGATTCATATTAGTTTTTTTTTTTTTTTTAATAAATTTTGGTTACTAACCCCTTATCAGATGTATCACCAAAGAATGTTTCCTTATTCAATGTTCTAAGTCTTCATTTTCATGATGGTTTATTTTGCCATGCAAAATCTTTGTATATTTTTTCTTCCATTTTCCTTGCCTAAGAATATATATCAGAAAAAAAAAAAATCACTATGAGAAAAGTCCGAGATTTTACTGCCAATTTTCCTCAGGACATTTATGGCCTTGAGTCTTACATTTAAGTCTTTGATCTAATTTGAGTTTATTTTTATCTAGGGTGTAAAAAGGTGGTCTAGTTTAATTTTTTTGTATCTATCTGTCCAATTTCCCCAACACTACTTATTGAATAGACTGTCTTTACCCTCCTTTTTCAAATATTAATTGACCATAAAGGCATAGGTTTACTTCTGGAGGCATGTCCCAAGTATCTTTGAGGGCAGGGACTAGGTAATTTCCAGGTTTTCTAGACTCTTATGCTTACTAAAGTTTGAGAAACATGTCCCTAAACCATTACCAGAAACTAACTTGTAGACTCTGACTTATTTTTTAGTAAATAAAAATATGGTTATTTGATCAGTGCCAAATCACTTTGCTTCAGGGTTCCACTGGCTTATAAAATCTACAGATAAAGCTAGAATAGAATCTGAGCCATGGTGAAGCTGAGGTAAATGCCAAGAACTTTTAAAATCTGCTTTGCTTATCACAGCTCCACTATTGCCTTTAGCTCTACTGATGATGAAAAAACAACAAAAATAAACATATGCAAAGATTACATAATGTGAACAAATTCCCCTGTATTATTAATGTGTATTCAGCAAGGGCTAGGTTGGTATTAATATATTAATTCTCCTAGATAATACCACTTTAATTTATAAAGACCTTAATAATATCAATTATTTATTTACTAATTAGATCAGTTATCCTTTCAACTAATATTTATTGAAGGCCTACTATGTGTAATCATTATGCTAACTATTGTGGAGTTATCCAAATAATTAAAAGGCATGGTCTTTGCACTCAAATTTCTGACAATATAATAGAGGAAACACATAATAAATGTGCCATTTTAAGACAATGTCATTTGTATTAGCTAGAAGTAAACACCAGCTGTCAACCAGCCTAGCACGTGAGCCCTAAACCCAGTTTAAAAGGCTCAGGAAGGCTTCTTGAAGAAATTAGTATGTTGGCTGGGGCCAGAAACACAAGTAGAAGTTACCCATGCTAAGAGTGAAATGAGAAAGAATGGAGTGGAGAATGAGGTCAAAGGATGTTTCCAGTAGAGGAACTTGTACCTAAAAGGGCCAGAGATGGGGTAGGTACAACAGCAAGGTGCTTTCATGGGATGGTAAGTTGTTCAGTCTGGGTAGAGCATGGAGCACAAGAAGAGAAAGATGAGGATGGTGAAACACAGGAACAAATCATGAAGGCCTTCTAGGTCATGTTAAGGTGTTTGAACTTTATCCTACAGAAGAGGTGAAAGAGATTAAAGGGCAAGAGGAGAAGAGAAAGGTTAGCCAAAAAGAACTGAAGATGTTTAAAGAACCCAAATAGTCACAGTCTAATTTCTATTCCAGAAGAATAGTCTGGCTTAACTATGTGTAACTGATTAAAACAGGGCAAGACTAAAGGCAGGGAGGTCCACACAATAGAATTATTGTGACCTGAACCAGATCACAATGGGGAAGAAAAAAGGACAGTTTGAAGAAGTTAAGTACTAATAATCAAGAGACCTGATGTAATATTGGATGTCGGATGGAGAAATCAGTATCTAAGTTTAATCTTGAGACAACCAGTGGCTATGGGTTCACTGGGACAGAGAGTTGAAGACTTGCATTGGGATGGGGCAGTCATGGGGTGAATAGCAGTAGGTGAGAGGATGTTTTCTGAAAGTTGGAAGTCTTTTGTTCTTTAAAGGCAAACTTGAAGACCACCAGTTCCATTGTGAACTTTCCACAGCTATTTCTGAATTAATAAACTATCACACAGAACTGAGTTCTCTGTTGAGAACTCTGGATAGAAAAGGAAGTTTTAGCCATAAAATGGCTCTTTGTCCTGTTACCTGGTTCACTGAGTTTAGGAAACATCTGCAGACAGAAATCTCTGTCCCTGAGGTGCTTCATAACCTCTGCATTTTTGATTTTTTGGTTTGAGAAGTGGGAGAAATATCGAACTACTTCGCACACCCATCCTAAGGAATGTCCACCTAAAATACACAAAAACATTGTTCAAATTGAATATGACCATAGATACATGGCAACAGACTTCTCAAACTTAAAAAATTTCTAATCAGTGAGACATTTGACCAGACGGGAACTTCTTTGATGCCATGAGTCTTATAAACTGTTTGCTATCCCAGTCCTCAGCAGAAGCTCAGGAAGAATATAATGTGACATGTTAACCTTGGAAACTTTTGCTTTGAGATTACCAGCCCACAACATTCATACCTTGATGCTACATTGCTGAGTTTTTGGCCACTAGTTCTTTATGACGATTTTTCTGTTTAAGTGTTCTATCATCCCATTTTGATTTGAAGAGCATATTTTGAAGGGAAAGCATCTTATGATTAATTTCAGAGAATTTGGACTTTAGTCCCAGCTTTGATATTGCCTCACTGGATGACCCTTGGGCAGGCCTCTTTGTACCTTACAGCTTAGTTACTTCACTTGTTCTATAGAATGAAGGTCACATTTCTCATTTTGCTTTCCTCATGGGCATCACTAAAGATTTACTCAAGAAGGTTTTACTTAGGGCTTGATGTGTGCAGAGCTGTTCTCCAGGTTTAGTGAAGCAGAGGCCATTCATAATATGGCCATGGGGATGCATATTTAATTGGAGATATTACAAAACAACATGGAATTTACCGTTTGTTGCTTCCAACTACAAAAGGATAGAGAATAGAGAATAGAGCAACTAGTAAGCAGTGTGGGTAGGTTAAGGAAGGCATCATTAAGAAGGTAATGTTCAAGTTATATCTTGAAGGAGCTAGTTGAGTAGATGAGTGGTTTAAAGCCTTTGCATTTGGAATAGCATGTAATAAAGACACAGAGACATCTGTCTTTATGACAGATAATTATTATTATTAAAAGTCCTTGCTATAAAATATATATATATATATATATATATATATATATATATATATACACGCAAACACACACACACACAGACATAAATATATAGTAGTTGAGAAAAAGATGCAAGGCTCAAGTAACCTTTTAGATTAAGAATACTTATCACTCCCTCTTCTACCCAAACTATCTAAACATACCTGAACAACTCCTCAATATGAAGGTTGCACATGAACTTTGCAGTCTAAATTAAGGGCAAGGTCATGACCCACCTAAAAAGATAATATCCAAGGGATCTAAGAATAATGATTTGGACAACTGAGTATGAGTCAAAGTCTTCAGGGCTCAACAAAGTTCAAAGCCAAGGAATCCAAGTGTTTTTGCCAAGTCCAAAGGGCAGAAGGGAGACCACAAGATAAAAATGAAGTCAAGGGTTAGGGCAAGATGGAAAGTGGCATGGCACCAGATATGGAAGAAAGAAAGATCCTGGAATATTGTACAATACCTTTCTTTTATTGGGCATTGAATACATGACATGTGAGTTGGGTATGACCAGCTTTATTTATTTTTTTCTAATTCTGCTTTTGTATTTTCTTAATTCTACTTCTTCTATTACTGTATGGTCTGTGCCTCAGTTTAAAAAGTATTCTGGCCTTTAAATCCAGCTTGAACTTCCCATCTAATTTTACCTTTACCTTATTCACCGCAGACATTGATTCATTCTTCAGATAGTCTAATTCTCTTCCTTATTATTTTTTGTAAGTTAATTGTTATAAATGTTCAAATACCTACTAAAGAAAGACATTAAGCTATTTTTTTTTCCTTACAAGATTTTTCGAAGATTTGAGGTGGAGTTTGAAAAATATAATAATCAGGGTACATAGAAACAGATACTTTCATATAATTTGAAAGGATGTGAAGAAATATTTGTAAAATTTTATAAATGAAGATATATCACCTAACGTTCAAGGAATTTTATTCACAACATTGAGACAAATTCTTGAGACCATTTGTTTTCAAAGAAATAAAAATACAATAGTAAGATATTGTTTATACTCTAGAACAGCAACTTTCAACCTTTGTTATCTCATGACACACATTAATTAGTAAATTTTGTGGCACAATAAAAATTATTATATTTTATGCTGATCTGACAAGAAATAGGTGCAATTTTGATTCACTTACACATGACAGCTCTTGTTGTGTTGGCTATTGCCATTTTTTGTTTGACACTCTAATGGAAAAGAGGTCAGTGCCCTGAATAAATAGTCAGGTATTGCATGTATTAAAAATTCTTATAGCACACTAGATTTTTTATTTAGAGAAAGCTTTCTAATGTCTTATGTTGGCAATGCAGTGAGGAAATGAACATTCCCTAGTACTAACTACTAATGAGAATTTTAAATATACAAAGCTTTCTATTGACAGTTTGACTACATATGTAAAACTTTAATAAATGTTTATAGCATTTTATCTCAGAAGATCTACTTGCAGACATTTAGCTTCTAGGAAAATATTTTTACCTCATCTTCTGACTGTCCCCAAAACTCATTTCATGGTGAAAGCAGTGAAGCAATGAATGTAGGTTTCTGGACTGGAATGGTCTTTAAAAGTTAACTTCAAATACTCCCTGAACACTAGGTCCTTTCTTTCTTCTCTTGTTAGGAAGAGAGCCCTAAATTCTAAACCATACTTGGTAAAAGAACTATGTACATGTTGAGCATTTCTAACTCTGTGTTTCTCATACTGACAATGGTAAATCTACCCTTGTCTACCCCTGTATATATGCTATAAAAGTTAAGGCAAAAGTAATCACTTCCTGTTTTTAACAACATTTTTTATTTCATTTTCTGGTCTGTGACCTACATTTTGTGTGTTATATTTTATATAATCTTTTAAATAAATAGAAATCTCTTACGGTGTAATATCTGTTTTTCACAACAACAACTTCATGAATAAGGCAGCAACTTTATGAATAAGGATGTAACTTTATTCCATTTGCCAGATGATGAAAATGAGTCTCAGTGTGGTGCAGTGACTTCTAGGAGCTTATGGGGCCTCAGAGCCATGTCTTCTGCTTCCAGGACCTAGGATTTTCATGTTATATGAGCCGCTTTCCTAATTCTCTTCGAGAAGACTTCTCAGAACTATTCCAGAATCCTTCACCATGTCTCCCTCCTGAACTATACATTTTTCAACCAGTCTTCTATGTGGGATATTCTGTGTGTGGCTAAGAACAGAGCTCTTGGTGGCCTCTAGGAGTTCTCTCTCCAGAAACATAATTCACGGTTGCTTCCTCAAGATCACAACCAGTGTTCAGCTCAGGGCCTTGTGTTACATCACAGCATAATTATCAAGGCCACATTCTCAGTTCTCAAGGCATCTTTCTGGTTGTTGTGACCCCCCCTGACCCTCCCCACCCCCAGAAGCTTTTTGGCTAGACAACTACATACCGTATTCTGGAAAATCCTAAGACATTTCTAAATTTAGGTTAATATTTATGCTTCTTTTTATGTGCCCAAGAAATGTTATTCTATCTGTAAACAGTTTTCTGGAGCTGAACTTCAAACCAGACATACTTGAAATCAAAACAACATTTAAACTGCTTCTGAATCAGTTGTAGAAATGGTAGCATATATGTTGTTATTTATGAAAGTTTCATAGAGATTGCCAGGTGCCATAAAGATCCCAGGGAATACTGGCTCTTGCTCTGGTGTCAAGCAATGAAGAGTGATAGTCTACATGGGATAAATTGCCTATTAAATTCAGTAAGCTGAATTTAAATACCTCTACCATAATGCTTAAACTTATTTTTAGTTCCTTCTTGCAATAAAATCTCAAGACTCCAACTAATAATGGATTTATTGCTTATTCTTGAATATCCCTTTTGTGTTCACATTTTATGCTGATCCTTTGAACTGGCATAATAATAGTCCAGTTATTAATAAGAACCTAGCATTTCTATATACATTATCACACATTATACACACACACACACACACACACACACACACATATATATATATATACACATTATATATATATATATATATATATATATATATATATATATATATACACACACACACACAATAGCCCATTACCATTTTGCAAATGAAACAAAAGTAAAGTTCAGGTGAAAATACTTTATGGAATGTCTCACTCCTAGAAAGTTATAGATCTGGGATTTGAACTAGGCTTTAAAGCTTCACCATGCTATATTGCCTTTCTTAGTACAATTTAATTGAAATTTAGATAATAAAAGTACTTTCAATAAATACAACCACATATATATGCAGTTTAATAAAGTTACATGTCAACAAACTGATATAAATATCACTGATTTTTAAAGATTAAAAAAATAAAGGAATTTAGACATAAGATTACAAGGTCTGTCCATAAAGTATCCATCCATGTGATATGAAAAATAGAGACATTTATTGAAGAAGATACAAGATATAAGAAATATTGTACAGAGGACAATGATGCCTCAGTCCCTTCAAAGTAGGCACCTTGAGACCTCATATAGTTCTCCCAATGGCCATCAGCTGCTTCATCATATTTACCTGAATCTCATAGGCAGTCTGAAATTTATTCCCTTTCAAAGGTAATTTTAGTTTTTGAAAAAATATGTTGCAGAGCACCAAATCTGGGCTGGAAGGGGGCTGAATCACCCGGGTGATTTGATGTTTTACTGAAGAACTACGTGAGATGTGGTGCATGAATGAGGATGTTGTTGTAATGAAGCTGCCAATCACCAGTTGCCCATAGCTGTAACCTTCTGAATCACTGGAATAGTTTCCTTGGGGGAATGCTCACATCTAACAGAAAATTTGATACAGATTCATTGCTCTACTCCAGCAGTCATTTTGAATGCAGTGGCCACAGAGTACATATGTTTATTCAGTGGTGTGTACCACCCCCACTGACTAGTACGGTGAAGTTGTCATTGTTTATGCATGTACATTCCAGTCCATTTTCCTTAGTTGCCAGGTTACATTGATGTTACTCAAATCATTCTCATTATATTAATAATGGTTGGGCTTTTACCAGACATCATAGAATATTCTTCCCCTCCTCTTTTTCTATTCCTATTCATCAATAAGGTCTTAGTTTAAATGTCAGTTTCTATTGAGAGACTTTCTTATTCTTCCCTTTTGAGGTAAGACTAGAAGAAACGGTCTTTTCATCCTGTGACACTGTGATTTATTTTTGATAATAACAACTAACACATTTTATTATTCCTTGTTTAATTGTCTATCTTTGAAGTTATAATGAAAGCTCCATAAGGAACAAAGACTGTTCCTATTCCCTATTTTAATGTATATGTGGTACAAGGTAAGCATTTATAGTTGATAATAAAAGAAAGAAAAAATGGGAGAGGCAGACAGAGAAAGAGAAATAAAAAGAGAAAGAAAGAAGGAAGGGAAGAGGTTATAGAAAGCCTTTAGACTCCAGAGCAAAGTCAGGCCAAACATAGCCATTTAAGACCTTTCTTTCTTTCTTTCTTTCTTTTAAACTTTGAACAGTTACTTCTCAATCTAGTTTCTCATCAGTTAAAGGGTCATGCTAGCTAAAATGACAGCTCTTTATAATGGATCTTATGAAGTGCCTGGAACATAATAAACAAATTTTAAAAATTTCTTTCTAAATTCCAGTTCCATGACATTCTTTCAGAATTAACTGATTATAGAGAACCTCTGCTTCTAGTCTTTTGGTCATATTTCTTCTGATAACACTATCATATTCTAACCATGCAGAGAAGGCCCTTGGATATTTCAACATCAACACCACAAATATAAATCTATTATTTTTCTTCTCAAGATTACATTTCCCTCTTTATTTTCTATTCCAGTTAAAGGCACCATGATCCTCCACACTAATGACCAAGTCAGAGCCAGAAACCTTGTCTCCTACCCTTACCATTCTCATTGATTTCCTGAGTCCATATCAGTGCTTCTCATTTAGGCTCAATCATTTAGGATATCTGGTGATGCCTGGAGACATCTTTGGTTGTCACAGTGGGGCAGAGAGGTTGGCCTCTAGTGGGTAGAGGCCAAAGATGCTGCAAAACATCATATAATGCATAAGACAACTCCAAGAACAAAGAATTATTTAACTCAATGTATCCATAGTGCTAAGGTTGAGAAAGCTTGGAGTTAGTAAATTTTAAAAACTGGCATTCTGATTATTAGTCTTTGAAACTACTGGAAGAATTATGTAGTTTGCTAGTGGAACAAAAAGGCTGACTTTCTCCAGGAGGTGTTGTAATTTCCCCAAGTTTTCATAGAATTGTGGTAGGTTTGCTGATAAGATCAGCAGTTGACCATTTGGTTGGGTAGGAGTTATGTAGATTCTCTATATTCTCTCTAGAACAGCAGTCTCAAAGTATGGTCTTGGGACCCCTGGAGGCCCCTGAGATATTTTCAAGGGGTATTCAAGGTTAAAACCATTTTACAATAATATTAAGATGTGATTTGCCTTTTTTTGCTCATTATCTGTAAGACTAGAGTAGACTTTTCCAGAATTTACATAATGCCCAATATTATAACATATTAAATTCAGAAGCAAGTGTGAGCATGTAGCTGCTTGCTGTTAAACCAAATATTAAAAGATTTGCAGAAATGTGTAACAATGTCACTTCTCATAATTTTTGATTTTTCAAAACATGGTCATTTCAATGAAAATATGTTATTTGTATTAACATATATGGGTTCATCATTGTTATTTTAAATTAATAATTTTGAATGTCTTTGATTTTTCATTTGTAACATAAGATGTCAAAAAGGGTGACTATAGAAACTAAAGCACTTTGGGGTTCTCAAAAAATTTTAAGTGTGTAAAGGGGTCAACCTCAAAATTTGAGAATTGTTATCACAATGTAGTGTTTTTCACAGTTTAATGTGTGTAGTAAGTAAGTTTATACATATGCATAATGTGTTAAAACACATATTCTGATTCAGTAGGTATTACGGTTAATTTTAAGGGCCCACTGGCTGCCCAAGCACTTGGTCAAATAGTTTTCTGGGGTCAGTCTCCGAAGCAAGCAGCCCACCCTGCAACCTGCAACCGCCTGCAACCAGAGGGAGGCATCCTCGCTATGGCGATGGGGGGAGGAGGCGGGAGCGGTGTCATGGAGCCCGAGGACTCCATGCTGTCCCAGCGCGGCACAGGCCAGAGTGATGATTCTGACGTCTGGGATGATACAGCGCTGATAAAAGCTTATGATAAAGCTGTGACTTCATTTAAGCGTGCTCTAAAGAATGGTGACATTGCTGAAACTGCAAATAAACCAAAAGGCACACCTAAGAGAAAACCTCCTCCTAAGAAGAATACAAACCAAAAGAGGAATACCACAGCTCCCTTGAAGCAGTGGAGAGTTGGTGACAAATGTTCTGCCGTTTGGTCAGAAGACGGCTGCATGTACCCAGCGACCATTGCTTCAATTGATTATAAGAGAGAAACCTGTATTGCGGTTTACACGGGATATGGAAATAGAGAGGAGCAAAACCTGTCTGATCTACCTTCTCCAATGTCTGAGGTAGCTAACAATACAGGACATAATGCTCAGGAGGATGAAAATGAAAGTCTGATTTCAACAGATGAAAGTGAGACCTCCTCCTGGTCTCCTGGAAATAGGCCATATAACTTCAGGTCAAGAGCTGCACCATGGAAGTATTATCTCCCTCCACCACCCACCATGGCAAGACCAAGATGGGGACCAGGCCAGCCAGGCAGGTCTAAAATTTAATGGCCCGCCGCCACCACCACCACCCTTCCCACCGCAGTGGATGCCTCCATTTCCTTCTGGACCACCAATTATTCCCCCACCACCTCCTATATTCCCAGATTCTACTGATGATTCTGATGCCTTGGGAAGTATGTTAATCTCTTGGTACATGAGTGGCTATCACACTGGCTACTACATGGGTTTCAAACAAAATGAAAAAGAAGGAAGGCAACCACATTTTAATGAGTAATTCATACAGTGTTCTTTAACAGGTGCAGTTCTCTCCTAAGAAGAAAAGAATATTTTGATATGCCCTGGTCAATGTGAAAGGTTTTCATCATTTTCTTCATGAACACTTGGATGAATGGCATGATCATCTGCATTTGCCTTTGTCACGTGTGACTTATTCTTAAATAACCAGCGTGGTGTTTCTAGGGAATAACCAGTTGGAATCAACTGAATAGTGGAAATGGGAGTAATTAATAGAAATTCAGAGCCACATGGAATGCAGAAAAGTCCATCTTAAGACATTTATATATTATAACTTTTTTAGTATGTTAAGCTTTTTATTAATGCCTTTATAAAAATAAATGATATTTTCAATCTTGAAAAAAAAATAGTTTTCTGGGTACAACTGTAAGATTGGTTCTACATGATACAGATTTTAATTGGTAGATTTAGTAAAGCAGATTGCCCTCCTGTGAGTGGGACCCATTCAGTAACTTGAAGGTTTTAATGAAATAAAGGCCCCTTCTGAGAGTAAGAAGAATCCATCCAGCCTGCCTTGTCTTGGAACATGGGCTTTTTCCTCTCTTTTGATTTGATCTGAAACTGTGGCTCTCACAGAGTCGCAAGCCTGATGACATTCAAACAAGGACAACACCATCAGCATCTCTTGGTTCTCAGGCCTTCAGACTCACTCTGAAACTGCACCACTGGCTCCTCTAGATGTTCAGCTTGCCCACAGCATATATTGGAATTTGTCAGACTTCACAGTCACATGAGCCAATTCTTTATAATAAATCTCCTATAGGTACATAGCTCCTAGTGTGTCTGTGTCTCTGGAGCACCCTAATATAGTAGACCAGGGTAAGGGCTGAGAATCTGCATCCTAACAACTTCCCATGAGATGCTTATATTGCTCATCCATGGATTACACATCTAATGGAAAGGGACAGAGCATCAAATCACCTGACAGTTTATTGGAAGGATAGCATCTCAGGCGCAGCTCTGACATACTGAATCAGGGTCTCCATTTGAGCAAGATCCCCAGCTAATTCTTTTGCACATCAAAATTTAAGAGATACTGCTCTAGGGTAGTATAGTGGTTCTCAATCCCAGCTATCCCAGTAGTAGAATCACCTGGATAGCTTTTAAAAATGATGCATGGACTCCACACCCATCAAATTAGAATCTCAGAGAATGGGGCCTGGATATTCTTATGTTTTAATTGCTGCACAGATTACATAATGTGCAGTTATAAATAGAAATCATTGGTCTAAAAAATAAAAGGACTGAAGACCAATAGATTGAGCCTTTGAGGCTTTTAATAAAGTGAAAGGTTAAGAGTGAAAATGTCAGATAGCCACTAAATATTTCTGGGGTTAAAAGTCAGCAAAGTAGCCAAACTTCCAAATAAGACACCAAAGGAAATCATGGCACTACTGTCTCTAAGAAGAGACTATTTAACTTCTTGTGTGTTTGATGCCATTTTTCCTGAAATGCGGACTTGGCTTTGAGTGTTTACTGAAAGTTCTTACTAAGTCTAGGGTTCTCACTTGTTATATGCTGCACAATAGGAGTGGACTCCTGAAACTGGAGGTGATTTATAAATTACCTAGTCTAACTACATTTACAGATGGAAAATGAGGCTCAAACAGGGCAATTTGTTCATTAGGGGAGATAGAATAGTATAATGAAGGCAACAAACCAAGTTCAACGCACAGCTCTTACATGTCCCCTGGAGTGATCCTTGTGTTCCAAAACATAGGTTATACAATACCACCAGCACTACCACAGCCTAGAAGTATAATGATCAGAAGGCCTCCACTGAAATTTTGCTTACTAGTTACTATTTTATATATATTATCATATTTACTTATTTGCATACATTTATATTTTATTTCATCATTTAACAACTGTTTACTGAGTCTCTGACAAGTGGTACCAGGAGTTAGTAGACATTATTAAAAGTAGTTATTTTGTCACACAATTATTTGTAGAATTATTTTAAAAGCCCAGATGCCCTGATATCTGCTTCATTGTTTACTTAACTCTGTGTCATACTGCCCTCTTTGGCAGAGGAAGATGGTTGAAGAATTGAACTATTCACCCAGCTGGGGAAATGACACTTTGATTCTGGATTCATTGCACTGCACTCTATACTAAAGAGAGGCAGAAATTGACTTTGAAAATCATTAGTAACTAAAAGCTCCCTCTCAACTTGTTCCTCCTTTCTCTGAAAATAGACCTATTTTTCTCCTTTCTCTAAAAATGGAACTGAGAGAGAGAGAGAGAGAGAAGAAAAGACACACTGTTTGATGTACTATATATTGGAAGGTTCTGGGAAAACTTATAATGTTCTGTGCTCAGAGACAAAATTTTCCAAAAAGACATTTAAGCCATTTTCTTCCAAGAGTCTGCATCCTGTTACACTCTGGAAGAAGTGACCTCATGGTGTTTGTATTTGTCTCTCTCACAAAACCTCTTTTATAGTATTACTGCATGTGCAGATCTTAGAATATATCATATATGAGGTTCTGACTTGGGCAGGTCATTCAAAGAACATGCTGCTAGTTTTATAGTGGCATCATCTAGTCTTATAGCAGTAGAGGGGCTGGGAGGGGGAGAAATGGATAGGAGAAAGTTCTATGCCAAGTTCCTTCGAAAATATATGCCAGAGCAATAGAAGGAACCTAATAAAAGTGAAAGAATATTAAGCAGTAATACATGTTATTAGTCTCAGAGGAACTCATAGTAATCACTATAATCCCTTACAGTCTATTAGAATTATAAGGTGATTGCTTGCACATTACCTCATTTCTATAACACTTTACAGTTTATAAAGTACTTCCTTATAGATCATCTTGGTTGTTTCTTCCAACATCCTTGTGAATTGTGCAAGACCAGAATCATCCCAAATTTATAGGTAATAAAACTAAGGTTTTGAAAGAAATAAAACTATGTAAATTCTCTTGCATAGAACTTGGCAACATCAAAAACCTTTCATGTATATAAACTCATTAGATCTCCACAACAAATAGGTGTAGTAAATAAAATGATTATTAATCTCATTGTTCATGCAAGGAAGCCAAAAACAGAGTAAATGACAACCCACATTTTGCAGCAAATTAAGCTGCAGAGTGAGAACTTAGATACAGACTAACTCCTTAAAATATTTCTTTCCATGCCATTTAAATAGCTTCTGTATAGAACATGGACCCTGGCATAGGCCCGACCTAGGTGTAAATCTTGGCTTGTACACAGGTGACAGTAAGGTGAAGCCTGGGAAACCACTTACCCTCACTCAACACAGCTTTCTAATCAGTAAAACAGGAAAAACTAATTCCTACCCCATGGGATTACTGTGAGGAATAAATGAGCTAATGATTGCAAAATGTTTCAAAATGTATGTCAGCAAAGTGCCTGACATACAGAAAGGGCCCAATGACGTTTATTACAAGAAATTTTATCTCTGGCTTCTATTGGTACACAAGCCCACCCTGTCCCAGCTTTAGTCTCCCCCAGTGCAGCTCAAAAGTTTTAGAAAATGTCAGTTGTTTTATTTTTCCAAGTAAACCTGTAAACTCCTCTCAGAGCAGTGTGGGAAGATCTGCGCTTACCCCTGGAACAGAAGTCAAGGTTTGATTTCATGTCTCTGAGAACCTGTATAAGCCCTTTCCTTTCCTGTTTCCGTTTTTAGCTGTAGACCTGAGTGAACAAGATCAAGTGAGAACTAAGCTCAGAAAGGAAACAAACTAGGCTGTGTCGGAACAAATGGTTAAAATTCCAGAGGCCAGTGCTGCCCTCTGCCATCTCCTCAAAGTCAGCTATGTCTATCGCATCTCTAAGAAATCAACCACCCAGTCAGTGCTTAAGACGGGATTGAGGCTTATAAAGGCTATAAATCAGGAAATAATAAAGATGTGTAGAGGTCAGCCCTGATCACTTGCTGCTTATTCCCAGGGGAGATAACTACGTTTCAACGCTTGTCCCCTCTTGCACGAATTCAGAATTATATTGTGGCAGAGTGAACACAAACTGGCCCCTGACTACCTTTGTCACCTCCGCCTCCGGAACCTTCTCCCAGAAACCTCACGGCGCACTTGCCCTGAGCTGTTTCAAGTTCTCCCCGTGCACCTTGCCTCTCATATTTTAGAGCTTTTGCTCAAGGTGCTCTTTTGACAATTGTTCTTATTCCCTGAACTGTTCTTGCAAGGTGAGTTCCTACTCTTGAAGGTGTAGCTCAAGTAGCTCTTCTTTTGAGAAATGTCTCCTGCTTGCCTCCATTTCTGAGGAGCTTGTCTTGGGTCAAGTTGGTCTCACCACCTTTATTATGGCCTCGGATTGCTATATGTAAATTTAATGGACACTCATTTATCTATTTCCTTCACATGTTTCTGAGCTCACTAGGGGTGATGATGTTTTTCTGTGGATTGATGAAACACAGTGGTAGGGACATGGTGGGTATTTAATGACTTTTGAGAGGCAGCATGGAAGTTTTTGAATCTTAACCTTCTTTCATGTGCTGGAGACCTTCCGTCACTTTGGGTCTCTAACACCACTGTGACTTTTTTCTTTTTTTTTAAATCACCATTTGTGGTTGAAAAAATGTTCAAGTTTAATGTGAAATGACAATTTTTAAAAATCCAGGTTAACGGGCTCCTTGAATTTTGTCCCTAGATTTGTGATTAAGAATCCTTAGAAAATGTGAGATTTAAAGTCAAACAGATGGAGATTCAAATTTCAATATCCCTCTGCACGAAGTAAATTTAAGATTTCTGAGATTCTGTTTCTGATTGTTATATTACTTGCCTGTGTGTGAGGTAGTGTGAGAAAAATAGACAATATCTATAATGATGTCTAGTACTTGGCCATTACTAAAAACAAATGCTAAATGTTATTAGTTTATTGAGACTTCATGGGTTAATGAAAGAAGCCTAAAATACTTTGAATTCCAGCCTTGTTTCTTATTAGTCATGTGACTTGGGCTTCTTTAAATATAAGTTTACTCATCTGGAATATAAGACTAATAATACCTACTATGTAGCTTTGTTGTGACAAGTAATACTATAAGAAATGTTCTAGCATGGAACTAAAAGATAGAAATGCTCAATAAATGAATGAATGAATGACTGACATTTTAAAATATAACTAATTTCATTCCTTTGGGCCTAAAAAATTTCAGTTCCTAATGAAATGAAAATGTCTCAAAAACATGATATTTATTTTATCTACTTAGTTAAAATCAATTAAAGCTATAATAAATTATTTTATTTTATAATTTTTAAATGTTTTCCTTTTTTACAGATTTTATTTATTATTTTCAGAGAGAGAGGAAGGGAGAGAGGCAGAGAGGGAGAGAAACACCAATGTATGGCTGCCTTTTACCTGCCTCCAGCTAAGGACCTGGCTGGAGACCTGGTTTACAACCCGGTTATGTGCCCTAACTGGGAATCAAACCAGTGACCTTTGGGTTAGCAGGCTGGCACTTTATCCACTGTGCCACCAGCCAGGGCTTTAAAAACACATTTTAAAATATTTAGGGACACATAGTTAAAATAATGAACACTAATACAACTAAATATAAAATGCTTTCTGGAACAATAGCTGATAAAATATCTGAATACTTAATAAATGCAAGAATTAAATATTTATTGAACCTAAGATGCCAGTGATATATGAAGAAGTGGACCCAGTTAGATTTCACAATCTGATTGCTCAGAAGAGAGGCCAGATTTCTCATCCACACATAAGTTTGCCCTTTGATTCACTGCTGACACTTTCTCCCTAGCTGCTCATCAGTGCTTCAAGGTCTCAAAGGCCAGGGTGGCTAGATGGCCTATGTTACAGGTGAGCTGCCTAACTGGCCACCCCAAGGAGCTCTTCCTTAGTCTCTAGTTGGTATGGAACCTAAGAATAAAACATGAACAGATGTTATGTCTTAACTTTGCCTGCTGTCTTACTATCATCTCTGGTGGGTCCCTTTTGACCAAAAATGATCAGACTCTAACTTTGGAAAGCTGCCTAGTAGATAAAAGAGAGAAAGGAAGGGAGGAGAGGGGAAGAGAGAGAGAGAGAGAGAGAGAGAGAGAGAGAGAGAGAGAGAGAACAGGGAAGGAGAGGGAGAGAGAAAGAAAACTATCTTGAGTTGTGGTGGGAATTAAGACACTTAAACCCATGGACATGGAAAACAGTGTGGGGATTGTTTGAGGGTGTGGGACAGGGGTTGAGTAGGAGGAGGCAAAGAGGGAAAATGGAACAATGGTAATAGCATAAACAATAAAATATAATTTAATTTTTAAAAATGCATAGAATGTCATTCCACTGCAGCTAGTCCCTTGCTGTGGGAACTTAGGAAAAATACTCTGCCTTTCTGTGCCTCAGTTTCCTCATCTATAAAATGAAGCAATAGAATTGAATGGCCTAAAATCCCTTTTAGAACTCACAGTAGTATCCAAAGCTTGCAGTCACTTGTTATAATGTATTCTGTACAGTTATATCCTTACCAAAATATTAAAGCCTCATAAGCACCCCTATGTTCACTGCAGCATTATTTACAGTAGCCAAGACATGAAAGCGATCCAGTGTCCATCAGTAGAGAAGTGGATAAAACAATTATGGGACATTTACACAATGGAATACTACTCAGCTTTAGCAAAGAAGAAAATTTTATTCTTGGCAACAGCATGGTTGGACCTGAAGAACATTACACCAAGTGAAATAAGCCAGCCAGAGAAAGACAAATACCATGTGATTTCTCTCATATGTGAAATCTAATGAACAAACTGATAGAAACTTTTAATTCAATGGAGAGGAAACAAATTAACAATGAAAATAGTCTTTGCTGAAAAGGGTTCTTGCAGAAAGACAGTGTAAATGTTTTTAAAAATTCTCATTCATATTCTTAGTGAAATTAAAGAGGCTGTTGAATCAGTAAAACAAGCACATTCCATAAAAAATGACTAGGAGAAAATATGACTAGAGATAAGAACATTTTCTTAGGTTAATAAAAAAAAAAAACAAACAACCTATATTATTAATCAAATAAATTTCAGTAAAATATTTAGAAGTAGATAGGACAATGAATTTTAAAGTTGAAGATGAATTTTCTGGGACTCTGGGTTCGCAGTCCGGTGTCTTATCCACTGTGCCACCAACCAGGGCTCAAAACACTTTTAATATGTTTGATCAGTCACAGCACCTTCTCCATACTCTGCACAAATCTCTTTTTTTGCATTTCAGTTACATTTTTATCTTTTTTGAAATAATAAAGCATAATATGCTAAAAATGTTTCATACGAGGTCTGTCCCAAAAGTATCGACCATGCAAACTTTTAATTATATTAACATTGGCTCGATACTTTTGGGACAGACCTCGTATTTTCTTCCATTCTCAATATTAAAATGGATGCATAAAATTCACCAATTTTGCCCTGGCTGGTGGCACAGTGGATAAGGCGCCGGCCTGCGAACCCAAAGGTCGCAGGTTCGATTCCCCAGCCAGGGCACATAACCAGGTTGCAAACCAGGTCTCCAGTCAGGTCTGTGGCTGGAGGCAGGTGAAAGGCAACCATACATTGATGTCTCTCTCCCTCTCTGCCTCTCTCCCTTCCCCTCTTTCTAAAAATAATGAAATAAAATATATATATATATATATTTTTTTAATTTCACCAATTTTGATCTTTTTGAATGCACATTACATCTGTCACAATACAACCTAACAAAATTATTTCAAATGAGGTTAAAGACAACTAAGCACTACTAGAGCCCTCATACAGAAAAAAACTAAATAAACTTTTTGGCCAACCCAATTCTAAAAATGGAGGAAAAAAAAAAACAAACAAACTCAAAAGAATTCAGGTCATATCAAAGTGACTGAAGTATTTGTAAGGTTCTGTTGATTTCTTTCAGTTATGTTGCCACTAGTATAACAATAACTACTATGACTACTGTTAGAAACAATAATTTGCGTTCATTGTGTTCTTAGCTATTTGCCAGTTAATTGGTTTGAAAATGTTATAGCAGTATCTTGTCAATGACCCTATAACATAGCCATTATTATCATTTCCATTTTCTAGAAGCCTGAGAATTAGAAATGCTAAATAACTTGCATAAAAACACAGAGGAAAAGTGGAACAAGCTGACATTAAAAGGCAGATTCTAATACTCATTTCAAGATATTGAGACTTAGTAACTACGAGATTGATAAAATTAATACCATAAAAATCAAGATATGAACTAATTTAAAACAAAGAAAAGGAGTGAGGACTCAAATGCGTTGACTTTTAAATGACAGTGAAACACATAAATAGATGGCCAGTGGAACTTCAAAATGAATAATGTTTAGACCTGCTCTTGCAACAACATCAGGCCAGGGAAGAGCCTCCAGCAGGCCTTAGAGGAGAGGATGCAGGAACTCTGAGGCTAATTACAGTGGGAGAGATGGCAGAACATGACACACATAAGCATTTATCAAAAACTGAACTCTGCACACTGAATAAAACAAGCAGAATGGTGAGCTCATTGCAAGGCTTTCAACCTGCAAAGAAATAGTCCACCAGAGCAACGAGTTCCAAGTTGCTCATAGACTAAGGAATTTTTATGGGAAAAAAATACAGAAACGATTTGGCTTTTCAGCTGATTTGTTGCCTAGTGGCCCCTATTCAAATTTGGGTCACGGTAGCTAAGTCAGAGGAACATGGGAGTCCAGAAATGGCTTAAACAGTCTTGGCATTTGGGGGTTGATTGGTTGGTGTAATTGCTCATTTTTGAGAACAGTGGTAAATTCCTGTAAGGTTAGGTGAAGTTTATTATATGTGCACCTGCATTGACTGTCTCCATTTTGTCCTTGACATAAGTGACTCTATTTTAGTTTGGTTCTACACACCTCTGGGGAGGTTAAGACTTACAACATTTTAAGGAAACCTCTAGGTAGATTTCACAGTCCTATGAATCTAGAAGCATAGAGCAGTGGTTCAGTATTTGTGCTAAGACCAAGGAGCAGAGCCCTGACTGGTGGCACAGTGGATAAGGTGCCGGCCTGCGAACCCAAAGGTCACTGGTTTGATTCCCCAGCCAGGGACCATAACAAGGTTGCAAGCCAGGTCTCCAGCCAGATCTGTGGCTAGAGGCAGGTGGAAGGCAACCATACATTTGTGTCTCCCTCACTCTCTGCCTCTCTCCCTTCCCCCCTCTCTAAAAATGATAAATAAA